>JAXRKO010001348.1:15000-18093 GCA_037039905.1 Formica aserva
GCGAGCGTGCGCGTACAGGTACACGTAAACAACTCTATCACCCATCCTTCAATTTTCTCTCCGCATATCGTGTATACACGGATATGGGATACGGGGCGAAACGGATTCGACGAGTACACGACGACGCGTGCCGGTCCCCTATTTTCGTTTTCGAGAATTTCGTGGACTCGGACACGCGGTCGGCTCGCGATTCACCCGCGTTAAGGAGGGTTTCTCGCTCTTTTCTTTCTCTCCGCGTACCGCCGGGCGACGACGCGCCGCGGTTCTCTCCTACCGTTTGCGCGGAAGGTGACGCGCGACTCGCGTAAGAGGCGCGAGCGCGCGCTGGCGCACCGGGAGACCGCGAGAGAGGGATAACGCAACGTGTGTGCGCCGTATTCTACTCCCCTCGCTCTCCTTCGACACCGTCTCCGGGCGCGCGCGCGCTCAAGCGCTCTATCTTTACGCGCGTGCGTGCGCTGCTCTCACTCTTCCTTTTCCTCGGGTGTTATTTCAGACGACGCCAAGGGGCCGCCTCTCGGGACGGCTCGTCTCGGGCGAACGTCCAACGATCGCTCGTACGCCGTTTGCGCGAACGGGCGCGTTGGCCCGGCGCGCAAAGGCGCAAGCAGTTTCGAGGTACTAAAACGACCCTCAGCCAGGCGTGGTCCGGGAATTGTATCCGTGGACCGCAATGTGCGTTCGAAATGTCGATGTTCATGTGTCCTGCAGTTCACAAGTTGACGCGCAATTAGCTGCGTTCTTCATCGACCCACGAGCCAAGTGATCCACCGTTCAGGGTAATCGTTTTGCAATTCTTGCGTTCATCGAACGCTTCGTTCATCCATCTTAGTCTCCTCTCCGAAGAGAGAGAGATAAAATCGTTGGCCCTTCGATCAGCCTGGCCGCGCGCGTCCGAGCACGCGCGGACCGCCGCCACCGCTGGGGAGGCTACGGCACAAAAGTTGTTTCGCGATCGGAGCGTCTCTCCCCGTATACATAGCGTATATACGTATATATATATATATATATCGGGAAGAGCCGGGGCGGAGTGTTCTTTGAAGAAACCGTCGGACGGGATCGGGTGTGATCCGTCCTCTCGCCCGTTCGAGCGATAGCCGCTCTCGCGTACAAACACGCTGACCGCTGCCCCGGCGCGCGATGGCGCGGGGAGGGGCGCGTTTACGAGCGCTGCCGACACACGGACGGGCGTAGGTTACCACCGGTACGCGCTAACGCCGGATCGTAGCTCTGCGCTTGGCAAGAGCGCGATCGGGAAAGCGTCTCGGGCTCCGAATCGCATTTTATGTGTGATTTCGCAATTTGCTCAACGAGCCTCAACGGGTCGCGCGCGCGCGGGTATCGCGCGACGCGACGCCGGTTGCGGCTGCGAAGCTCAAGGAGAGAGTCTCGGATACTCCTCTCCCTTCCGCTCGCACGACACGACCGCGCCGGATACGGCCGACGGCGCTCTGCTGCTGGCTTCCCTCTCGGGTCGTCGCAGAGGCGCGCGGCGTTCGGCGCGTCGTAGTCATCGACGCGGGATCATCCGTCAATTCCATTTTACTTTCATATCTGTGTTTCTTTGTCCATTCAGTCGCCGACTGCTGCGAGCGCGCGTCTAAAAGACTCGAGACGCAGAGCAGGACCTCCGGAACGTTAATGATCCTTCCGCAGGTTCACCTACGGAAACCTTGTTACGACTTTTACTTCCTCTAAATGATCAAGTTTGGTCATCTTCCCGGCAACATCGGCAATGCCGAGACATTGCCGCGCACCAGTCCGAAGACCTCACTAAATCATTCAATCGGTAGTAGCGACGGGCGGTGTGTACAAAGGGCAGGGACGTAATCAACGCGAGCTTATGACTCGCGCTTACTGGGAATTCCTCGTTCATGGGGAACAATTGCAAGCCCCAATCCCTAGCACGAAGGAGGTTCAGCGGGTTACCCGGGCCTTTCGGCCAGGGAACACACGCTGATTCCTTCAGTGTAGCGCGCGTGCGGCCCAGAACATCTAAGGGCATCACAGACCTGTTATTGCTCAATCTCGTGCGGCTAGAAGCCGCCTGTCCCTCTAAGAAGATTTGTTTGTACGTTGGTAGTAAAAACCCACCAGCCGAAGCCGGGGGCCTTCGCGATACCATAAGGTACGCCTATTTAGCAGGCTAGAGTCTCGTTCGTTATCGGAATTAACCAGACAAATCGCTCCACCAA
Organism: Formica aserva; assembly: GCA_037039905.1. Taxonomy (NCBI): domain Eukaryota; kingdom Metazoa; phylum Arthropoda; class Insecta; order Hymenoptera; family Formicidae; genus Formica; species Formica aserva. The sequence continues at coordinate 17,196 of JAXRKO010001348.1, forward strand.
CTAAGAACGGCCATGCACCACCACCCACCGAATCAAGAAAGAGCTATCAATCTGTCAATCCTTCCGGTGTCTGGGCCTGGTGAGGTTTCCCGTGTTGAGTCAAATTAAGCCGCAGGCTCCACTCCTGGTGGTGCCCTTCCGTCAATTCCTTTAAGTTTCAGCTTTGCAACCATACTTCCCCCGGAACCCAAAAGCTTTGGTTTCCCGGAAGCTGCCCGCCGAGTCATCGGAGGAACTTCGGCGGATCGCTAGCTGGCATCGTTTATGGTTAGAACTAGGGCGGTATCTGATCGCCTTCGAACCTCTAACTTTCGTTCTTGATTAATGAAAACATTTTTGGCAAATGCTTTCGCTTCTGTCCGTCTTGCGACGATCCAAGAATTTCACCTCTAACGTCGCAATACGAATGCCCCCATCTGTCCCTATTAATCATTACCTCGGGGTTCCGAAAACCAACAAAATAGAACCGAGGTCCTATTCCATTATTCCATGCACGCAGTATTCAGGCGAAGGTAGCCTGCTTTAAGCACTCTAATTTGTTCAAAGTAAACGTACCGGCCCGACTCGACACTCAGTAAAGAGCACCGCGACGGGATATTAGTTGGGCCGCCCCTCGCGAGGCTAAGCCCACCGGTAGGACGTCCCACATCACGCCAGTTAAACACCGCGAGCGGTGAACCGACGGTGTGCGACACAGATTCAACTACGAGCTTTTTAACCGCAACAACTTTAATATACGCTATTGGAGCTGGAATTACCGCGGCTGCTGGCACCAGACTTGCCCTCCAATGGATCCTCGTTAAAGGATTTAAAGTGTACTCATTCCGATTACGGGGCCTCGGATGAGTCCCGTATCGTTATTTTTCGTCACTACCTCCCCGTGCCGGGAGTGGGTAAT
>JAXRKO010001349.1:0-18072 GCA_037039905.1 Formica aserva
CTTGCTTACCCCGGTAACTACGAGCGGTCTCTGCTCAGCTACAAAAGAGACTCAGACCTTTGTCGTAGCTGCCTTCCAACGATTTACTGTTAAACTGAAGAAGTTTACCTTCGAGTGGATCTGTCAAACTATTCTGGCACCGCCGCCCATCTTATTCTACAAGCCTAGCGAATTAACAAGGTGGTTATTCAATTCTTGATTGCTCCAACTTACTTTGTCGTCCATTCACTCTCAGTTTCCATGCTTAGCATCGAATGCTTGCTTACCCCGGTGACTACTAGCCGTCTCTGCTCAGCTACTAAAGGAACCCAGACCTGTTTTACCTGCCTTCCAATGATACAACTGTTAAACGGAAGCAGGCCACCTCGAGTGGATCACTCAAAATATTCTGGCACTGCTGCCCAACTTATTCTACATGCCTAGCGCATGAAGGAGGATGTAACCTAATCCTATTTACTCAAGCTTGCTTCGGCGCCTTTATTTTTCTTACCCCGGATCTTCTCATTGATTGCTTTTTTCCTGCACACATCACGCAACGGCTAGCGGCTTTATCACAGTTACTATTCTAGCTTCCATCTTATTTCTTCTTGGCCGTCCAATGTTTTATTAGTTACCTCGTAACAGTACACTTTGCATTGGAAAACAGATCATCGGATGCACCAGTCCTGGCGTTTTACATACAACTGAATATAGCCCCTACGCACATTTCCGCTACAACAGAAGTATTCAGTCCGCTATGTTCTTGTTTTTAAACTTTTCACCTTCGCTCCACGATATCAAGGGTCTGTTGACCTCCACTTAACCCGGCTCTCGCCCCAACGCCCGGCACCCGTCCACGTGACCAATGCGCTTAGATAAAGGTTCAGAGGACAATTTCAATACAATTGCTAAACATGGTACATCATCACTCTCTAGTCTGAATGTCAACATATATCATTTAAATTGTGCTTTGTTCCATGCCATTTCCTTGAGATCTGCTCTCAAAGCGTTCCTCTCTTCCCCTTTCTCACAGACTGCATTTACTAGGATCCCGGAACTAAATGGATTATTCACAACTTTGCATGCGATAGTCGAAGTACCGGAAAAACCTTACTTGCACTAGGGTTCGACCATGTCCGACGTACAGCATGGATCGCGGAACATTAAGACAGCACGGAAAACACATAATGAAATGAAGGAAAATCTATTTCCAGAATTCCTTGATATTTCCACTCAACTGCACACATCAGTCGCACTTTTCATCATCTCTTCTTGCGCGAATGGGCCTCAACAACAATGGCGGCCTCAAACATGCCGTTTTGTCAGCTCACAGAGGAACCTGTTAGTAGGCCCGAATGTAATTAACCGACTGGAAAATCAATCGGTCCATGGCGATGTTGTAGACGGTGGTGGGTTTTCGCTTGCCTAGCCTTCTCTCCATAAAACGACACAAGGGTCTGTTTAACCAGACCGCGGCGTGGCGTTTGTGATTCGCCACAGAATAAAGTTGCTGGCCGAACAAACTCCCCGTGGTGTCAGCTGAGTAGTTCGGGTTTCCCCGTTCTAGCAAATAGTTCGGCGGCAGTGTTTCAGGAGGTGAGATGGGTTTTCGCCTGGCATCCTTCTGCTTATAAAAAACCACAGATGTCCGTTTAACAACACTGTGACGTGGCGGTTGTGACTCGCCACTAAATAAAGTCACTGCCCCTTGCTTCATGATGGCGAAGCATTGTATAACCGCAATCTATTACCAATCCGCAAATTGTTTTAAACCTCTGAACGTCAACCATTCCCTTAACACTGACGACACGTTTAGACACAAACAAAGGTGCAGCATTGTCTGCACCAAGCCATGAATCGCAGTTACACAAGTCTACTCGCACATATAACTACGTTTATGTATCAACTTACATGACGCTCCTATGACAATCCTAGTATATTCCTTGATAACATGTATTCATCATGATCATGCCTATTCAGGTGTGCCTCGCTTTGCCGAGAATAAAATTTATTTATTTACTTATTTACACACTGTGTAGTACATATATATATATATATATATATATATAAACAGCGTTTCCCCTACCTTTACAAAGTCTCTATTATTTGTACACATGCACACAGATTTGCCATCAGGACGTGGTGGGTTTTCGCTTGGCTGGCGTTCTCCCTATAAAAAGCCACATCTGTCCGTTTAACCAAACCGTGACGTGGCTGTTGTGACTCGCCACTGAATAAAGTCACTGCCGCCAACTACATTCTGTCAAGTCGGTACGTATCAACAGCATTTCCCTACCTTCACAACTTTTTTATTATTTGTACACATAATCACACATTTGCCCTCAACTACGTAATTTGCTCCATAACGAAGAACTCCCAGTATATGTTGTCTGCATAGACTTCGTCTTCTCCCATATAGATGTCAAGTAACGGTATTGCTTGCAAGCTTTAATCATGCCTAACTTGGTATGCATCGATTAATTCTGTAATAAACGATATTTTTATTTATTTAATTTGCTACATAACGACTATCCTCCTGTTTAGGTTGTTTGTACAGACTTCTGCCTCTGTCATACATAATTCACGTAACCATTGCCTGTAAACTTTGCTCATGCGTCACTTGGCGTGCACCGGTTTATTCGTAGATAAACTATTTAGTTATCTAATTATTCATTGCGGCCCCTCACTATTGCTCTTCATTTTTATTGTTTTTTGCAGTTAAAGCTTTTGGGATTGGGGGCTGGATTGAACAATTGACTGTCCGCCTGAGATGGAACGAAGTAGTCAACAAGCCCGTATCTAGCCTGAGGCTCCAATTTCCCGACACGCTAGTGTGGACAGCTGGACCCGTATCCTTCACAGCCGGGCTTAAAAGATACAACCTAATACAATATTTCATCAAACATCTACTGACCTACTTACTATTCTTTCCGGCTCTCTAAGATCCGATATCCTTCCCTGCATCAGCGTTTATGGCTATCTTTGTATGATCCATCTAGTTAGGCATCGGGGGAAATTTAGAATCGATCCATTGGGAATATCCGACTCGACAATCCGTCTACAATGAGCAGCCAGTTGTAAACAACTTCACAAAAGGATTTAAAGCAGTGTTATAGGACGCGAAGGGCTTTCGCCTGGCAAGCGTTCTCCTTTTAAAAAGTCACCAAGATCCGTCTAATAATAATACTTATACGTCGCGGATGTGATTAGCCACTGAATAAAGTCACTGCCTACAAGTACACAGTGGAACGCTTAGTCGTATAATATTACGTACGTTGCATGAAACAGTCTTACAATGATGCTTTTCCACGCATATATTACCGACCTCTTACTGCTCTTAATGTTTACTCTATACATACATGGTACCACAAAACCTTAGAAAAACTTGATCGCGCCTTATTTCGTCTGCTTCAAAAAGATAATAAAAATATTAGCATGACTGATTGCTAGGCAGTTAATACTGCCAAGTATCTATCACACAATCGTACAATCCAAGTCAGCCTCAACTTGGTTTTGTATGTACATCATGCTACCAGAATTGACCTTGGCTGCTCCTTCTAAGCTTCCAGCTAGCTGACTGGCTATTCCTATCTCAGCCTTGTCTAGCCTAATAATCTTAACATTTGTTTTGAATGTTTATATACATCTAACCATCAGCAATGTCTGTGACACATTCTCTATGATTCCAGCTATCATACCGGTGTTTGTAGACTCCGCCTATTTAGCACCATTAATATAGACAAGCAGAGTGGTTAACAGTGAGTGGAGCACCGTTGAGGATAAGGCTGTTAGGCGGCCATATGCATCAGTAAGATAGAATGCTGCTTTTTCTTGGTGAACATTCCGGCATTTACAATGCGCACCAGCTAGCTAGAGCATTGAGCTCACGTTGTATTTCTTATAAGTTTTCTCTTATAGTATCTGAGCTGCACGAGAATAGGACTTTATTGTCGTCCGCAAATAGGTATGGGTACCCCGACGAAAGCCGTGAAGACGTCATTATCGTTGAGAAAGAAGGTCATAGTGCCCAAGACACTTCCTTGGAAGACTCCACTGGTAAACGATTTTCGAGGAGATACCATGTTACACAGGTATACCGATAGTGTTTGGGTTGAGATATAGAACTTTGACCAGGTTTATCACTTTTGGAACCTTGTTTTGAAATTCAAATCTACATGATTGACAAGATTTAGTTGGCCAAATCCCGAGTCCAGGTCTATTAATGAGCTTCCAAGGCAACAGAAAGTTCAGGGCAGCTTTCTTGGCTAGCCTTTTCAGCACCTGTGATGCGATGGATGTATGACTGAAAGGACGATAGCTGTCGACGTTTAGACGGGACTTGCGTTTGTGTTGTGGCAGGACTACAGGTTGTTTCCAGAGAGTGGAAAATTTAGGGCTTGTTATTCATATAGTAAAGAGATTGAGTAGGAGGACGGGAATATATGGACCTCCAAGAAATAGCACTGCATCGGGTAGGTCATCGGGGTAGTAGCCCAAATTCAGTGCATGAAGTGCTCGCGTAATGTTGTGCAGGTCGAATTCAATTAGCTTTACTTCCTCATTGGGGAGGTGAGATGTCTGATGGGGTAAAGTCGGATCGCCCACCATAAAGGAGTCGCAAAAGCGTTTGTTGTTGAATTCAGATAATTGGACAGTGTCAGTTATGAGTGTGCCGTCAGGGAATGCCAAAGAAGAGCTAGTCGATGCTTCTCTGGTTGTTTTGCCCTTCAGCAATCGGGTGAATACTTTGACTTGGTGGTTTGTGCTGAGTGTTACGCGTTCAGTTAACAAGGTAGATAGGGCATGTTTTGTTGTTCTAGTTCCTCTGTATTTCGTTCATCCGTATCTGGGGTTGGCAATCTTTTGTCTTGCTTAAGCTTGTGCGCAACGTTTTTTGCTTATTTAAGACAATACGTGTATGAGGCTCGGCAACATTTCTTGCCATTTTACTCGTGTTCCGCTTGGAATAGACCACGTCTAGGCATTGCGAGATGTGGTGATACAATTGGTGTGTCACCATTTCAATATCATCTGTTAAGCAAAATTTATCCTGCTATGGGATCTAAGTAGAGCGGAGAAGCTTGCCCAGTTGATTCGTTGGAGGGGACGGAATGTGCCACTAAGGATGTGATCACGTGGCACCTTAGTGGGATGCATAAATGGCAGCTTCGCTACATTGTGATTACTGCCTGGTAGATTGTCAAGCAAGCAAACCCGTGCATCAGAGATTTCTTTCGTGAACATCAAGTCTAAAAGCTTGGAGTTTCTGCTAGGTAAATGAACCTATCGTGTCCATGATACGCATAGGTGAGATCGACAAAAGCTCGAAATTTGGGTGGTGCTGTCTGAGTGCACCATTTAATGTGCGGCATATTAAAGTACCCATTGATTAGCTTGTGTTTTGCAGGCTGTAGGGAGAGTTGGGTGAAGATATTAAGTAGTTGGATGGTTTCAGTTGACAAGATATGTGGTCGGATATAAACGCTGTCAATGAGGTGGTCTAATTGTCCGCCGTCAGCGTGAATCCATATAAGATCTTCCAGGTTAACGATGTGTAAGACGTGTAAGGAAGACGAATATAAGTTTTCCTTAACGTATTTCATGTAGCAGCGCCAAAATACACTAAGGGTACAACTAAAGGAGGAGTTCTACAGCAATAGATGCGTCAATGGACGGTATTGAAGAGTTCATTGGTGATGAGGCGTGGCGAAATACTTAATGGATGGTGGAAGTCATATTATTGGCCGGGTAGAAGCCGCTTACTACCTCGAGAAGTTAATAGAAATGGGACAATCTATCAAAATTAGGGTAGAAATATGGTGGTCGAAACCACCCTTGTCCAGCACTAAGCTTGCGGAACTGGAGTGCAACCACTTCAGAATTGCGAGGTATTCCATTCAAAGATAGACTAATACGGAGTAATAGGTTTGTAAGTGGAAGACCTCGAGGTGTTGACATGCAAGTCGGAATAGCAGCTTGTAGGGTATAAATTGGGCAGCAGCACCAGAAAGCAGTGAGTGATCCACTCCTAGGTAAACCTCTGCGGTTTAACAGGTAAGTCAGTGAATGGCATAGAAGACTTATGGTCTAAATTCCATTAGTGCTTGAGCAGAAGCCGTTTGTATTTGCGAGGGTAAGCAGGCAAATAATCTTAAGGTGAGAAACAGCAAGAGGATGGAGGAAGAATTATGCCAAAGGTATGAGAGGCATAGGAGGACAGCAAATTAAAGCAGGTAAGCTTAAAGAGTGAGCGGCTGAAGTATAACAAGGTAGGGCTTCCATACGAGAGGAGTCTACGCAGTAACAAATAGGGTCATGGAAGTAGGTGGTGTGAGGGAATGGGAATCGAATTCCCGGCAGCGCAGAAGCCGCGCTGTCAAGAATGTAAACAGATAGTCAAGACTAAAAATAGTAATCAAAAGAAAATGGGTAAACTTTCACGGCTACAGCAGTAAATAGGGGGGCTGACCAACTGTGGCGTACACTAGACTTGCGGATATGCGAAAGCAGCAATGCCAGAATTACGAGTTATTCCACTCAGCGATAGATTGCTGCGGAGTAACAGACATTTAAGTGTATGACCGGAATGAGTTGGGATGATAGCCGGAATAACAGCAGAAATAAATCTTTATTCTCGTCCTCGCGAAGCACGTCTATACAGTCATGATGCTTACATAACGAAGCGTGAACAATAAGGTGCAAGTGTCCAACATGTATTGCAGTACAGAGTAGGTTTGTTATACGGTGAATGTACGTGTGAAGTTGTGTGCGTGTGTGCGTGTGTGTAAGTTTATCTATGTACTCTTTCTGCTCCATTGTTGAACATTTGATATCGTCGGCCATGTGTGAGTAGACGATCGAGGTCCGTGGACATGGAAAGATTTTCCGTATATCCACGAGCCAGTGAATTTTTTGTGGCGAGTCACGACCGCCACGTCATAGTGTTGTTAAGCAGACACACACGAAAAAACGACCTTGACCTTGACGCGGTAACCAAAAATCTGTTATTCATTACTAACGAGATTTTTAGATAAATACGGCCGAATTTGTGTTTGAGCAAACACTAACGAGAGAATCTGACTTTGTCAAATGGTTCTGAAAACTGAACTGCAACCTAAAGCCCCCAGAGCTATGCTAAGGGGTAAACGCCGTACTGGCGTCCAGCTGAAAACAGGCGCTTCCAAATACTGCCATGTGCCAAACGTCGTACCTGCAATGACACCACCGTCGGTTATCCATAATCAAAAGAAACAGATAACACCTAGTAATACTACGACTCTCGCACATGGAGCTTTGGCCAAGTGCTCTGTGACTTTGTCCGATATACGTTCGGATCCATTAGCCGCTGCTAATTTGTCTGAATCACAAATAAAACCGGTACCATTTAAATGGCAGTCTCCGGCACTTATTGACCATAAGGCAACGCCACTGGACCCTCTCTCAGATGCACTCCTTAAAGTTAAAAACCTCGAATCTGAGTTAAACTTAATCAAAACCGAACTGCTACAGGTTAATCAATCGTTATTGAAAATTCTCCCACTAGCGCAATTATCGAACTTACGTAAACCTGACAACCTGGAAGATCTCAACGCTGCGGGTGCTCTGCTCACCACCGTCGCCAGCGAAGTAACTGAACGAATCCTCCGTTCAAAAAACGTAATAATATTTAATGTGCCCGATCATATGCCACTTGAGAAAGTGGCACGCTCGCTTCTCAACGTTTGCAGTTTTAACCGGGATGGCTGCTCATGGAGCCGCTTACGTAAAACGAACAAAAGCCGATCGTGCCCCATCGTCTTCAAATGCAGTAGTCAAGATCAAGCCCAATACATTCTAGATAACAAGTCCACCATAAGGCAGCAGGCTAATCTTGGACCTATACTGATTAAAAACGATCTGACACCCTTACAAAGAACGCTTATGTCATTGGGGCGAACCAAAAATGGGCAAGTTCTTCGCAATGCCTCAGATTTGAAATCGCCTCCCAATGCCTCGCCCGCTACGCGTAGTACTAACATAAATTCATTTTTAGAACTTTTTACGGCACGGTCACCCCTACAAATCACCACTGAACGTTTTCCAATTACGGCCGCTTCCACTACTAATAATGCAACTTCTGCCAATACCACTCATCTGACTCCGATGTCGGGCGCACGAGTAGCTAGTATTCAAATGAACTCAACTCCCACCGCCTGCTCATCATTGGTTCATAACGTTGACTTGGACTTGTCCCAGCAAAAACTACATCCAACCACAACAAGAGCTCCAGGAGACATTGTTCACGCAAAATCAATGACATCCAAACAAACTTTACCAGTTAAAAGCTGGAACGCAATGATAGACAGAGCAGAACAAAGTGAACAGCCCATTAACGTGCCTAACTTATCTGACTCGGACGCTGAGCTTGACAGTGTGGGCTTCCTATCTTCATATACCCCGTTCTCCAGTATCCTAATTGATCTTGCGCAATCAGATACTGAAACAGTACAACCGCCCAACGGTCTACAGCCACGGCATTTGAGTAATGTCTCACCTCAGCTCCACACAAAAACACAAGGGAACAAAAACTGGTCAATGCCAAAACGGTCCAAAACGGCCAAGTCCCCTCCCCCAACTTTGCTGAATAAAACACGACCGCGGACTCCCCGTTTCGAGCCCACGTCTCGGACAGAGACAACCATGATTGCCAAGCTGCCTCGCCAGAACTATCTTCTCGAAACTCCCAGCTATACAGGTGGTAACCGAGTTGCTCCCAAACCCCCGTACCATGCTGAACGAGGTGCAATGTCGCACTGGCAAGCCCCAACCAGATGCCTCGACCGAGTTAATCGCGGAAATGCCGACAAGCTCATATGCTCTAACACATTTGGGCCCCTACTCCATCGTTACGAGGCAAAGCCTATTACCAAGAAAACTAGGGCTGAGCAGTCGCAACGTAAGCATTCCCTACTTCGAACCCAAAGCCCTGGAGTGCGTAATCCGACTCCATACAAACCCCACTACAATATTGCTCGAACAACAACGTTGCACGGGCAAGGAACAACTAAAAACGTAGGCAAAGCCGTTTGCACCAAGCCAGATAATTCGGACACATCTGGGCTTTTACCCCCTCATTATGACGCTAAATATACTGCTGCAAAAGCCATGGCTCGGCAGCCGCAACGAAAAAATTATCTACTTAGCACCCCAAGCCCCGAGGTGTGTACCCAGGCCTCACGCAAACCTCACTTCACTACCGGCCGCACGGCAACCCTACCGATAATATCCTCGCATGGTTATTTTCAGCGAATGAAAACAACATCTGCTGCGCCCCCTCACTCGCCTATCCTGCCACTCCAGCGAATCACAAATGTGCCGCAAACCACCCTGACACCTTCTGCGGTCCCTTTTTTGTGGAAGGACGCAATCGGCAGGCCCCCTCACCCAGCACACGAGAGTCAAGCAATAGCTCTCTATCACCTTACTCAATTCCTGGGCACACTACTACAGATGCCACCCAACCTTGCACAGCCACTTGGTCGGAGCCACTAAATGCCTCTGGGCCAAAACCCTCAAATCACTCGCGCCATCAGTTAGCTTCTATCTATTCCCCCTCTATACCCGTTGCCACATACTCCTATTGCCCTTTTCAACTTTCCTACGATTCAACAGACATACATCTCAACGCATGCCTACAAACTTGCGACCTGAGTCGCAGCTCGAGTCTCAACTCTGAAAGACCTCTACCCTCTGGCCTACAAGGCGAGCCTTCCGACACCAACCTCCCTGCGACGGGATCAGCCCCATTTAATTGGCGATCTGCCATCATCGGCTGCTCACTTCCGAAAACTCCTATATACATTGCACCTATCTCCGCAATGCTGAAATCAATCAGTCCGTCAACCCCTGCAGACTCCAATCCCATCTCTAACTCGTTATTGGCCAGCCAACTCCCATACCAAACACTACCAAAAATTCCCCCTGAGCAACGTAGGCATCTCGCCCCTCACCCCACCGCGATTCGACTCTCACCCACGCGTGCTCCCTGTGCACAAGAAAATGTGCATTCGTTGATCCAGTATGGCGATCCTTCCTGCTGCAGCAACCACAACACAACTGTCTCCCCGAACGCACCCGACGGTCAGAGTGCCCGAGCTCCTCTTCACGCCCTCCTTATCAATGCGCGATCCATCAGACATAAAATGCATCATATAGCCCCACTTATACTTCTCTCCTCCCCACATGTTGCTCTCATTACTGAATCCTGGCACTCCCCCCAAACGCCAGATTCGCCTTTACTCATTCCGGGCTACACAATCTTCAGCAACGGCCGTGCGAACAACCGTGGTGGAGGCTGCCTCATATATGTCCATGACAACTTTGATGCTTCTTCATTTGAAGTCCTTAATATTGGAAATCCCGAAGATTCCATATGGATCCAGTCCAATGATGGCCCTCTTGGCCTTAATCTTCTCATTGGCTGCATATATAATCCTCCACATTCAACCAAAACACGAGTTGATGAACTTGCTGAGCTATTTATTCAGGTGTCTGCACTTCCTCTCAGGCATAAGATAGTAGGCGGAGATTTCAACATGCCGAACGTCCAATGGCACAACCTCACGGCACCTGCGCTATACTCATCCTTCCTGAACACAGTTATAGCAAATGAGTGGGTGCAACATGTAAGAGAACCTACAAGACTGTCCAACATCCTAGACCTCTGGTTCACATGCGGCATCCCCCAAGCGTTTGCGAGTGTGCAGGACAGCATCACAGGCAGCGACCACAAAGTGGTACGGCTGTCATTTAGCTTATCTCGCATAATGACCCATTCGACCCGAGGAGCTTCCATCCACAGACCGATGAAACACATTGACTGGAACAGCTTCTCCACACTCCTAAGGTCGATGAACTGGGACCGCTTCTTTCTGAGCACCGATATCGGTGCTGCAATACGCGAACTATATCATAATCTAGAATTCTGCATAAATATATTCTCACCCAAAACATCTCGACGTTCCTTGAAACCATCACTGGGTGTAGCTCCCTCTCATGCTGTGGATCCAATACTACGGAAAATGCTAGCCAGATACCGTAAGACTAATGATTTCTCTCTACTTATACGTATTAATAAGTTTCAGACCGAGTGGAAGAACAATCAGTCAAATACTAGGTTAGCTGAGGAACACAGAGCTCTATCTGGCAAAAACAACTCTAAAGCCCTTGCTCATCTGCTGAAAACCAGAAGCAGACGTACATCCAAGTCCATCACTTCCTTAACGATGCCAGAAGGCGGGACAGTTAGTGACCCAGAAGTCTTATGTGAATTCGTCAACAAGCACTTCTGTGATTCATTCACTGACGTCTATGTGTCACCTCCAAGTGACATACCTAGGCTAACCGAAGATGAGCTGCCCACTGTCGAATTTGACCTACGTTCGATTGCTAGGGCAGTCAGGTCACTCAAGCTGACATACCACCCGGGACCTGATGGCTTGCCTTCTGCTCTCCTGAAACAAGGTGGTCCTGATATCCCCCTCCTGCTACTTAACATTTTCACGCTATCATTGCGTAACGGCTCCTTTCCAACAGTCTGGAAGCACGCAATTGTTTTACCAAGACACAAAACCGGCTCCCGGTTAGACATTAATAACTACCGCCCCATCAGCCACACGCCATTTGCATCCAGGGTGATGGAGAGGCTGGTTAAGGAGCAAATGCTTGACTTTTTACTATCCCGAAACCTTATTAACAGGTCCCAACATGGGTTTCTTCCGGCTAAGTCATGTCAAACATGCCAGTTTGAGTTCTTGGATTTGGTGACACGTCAGATTGATACAGGAGCTGCCTTGATTATAATCTTTCTAGACATGAGGAAAGCATTTGACCGAGTCCCGCATTCTGGCCTTCTGACCAAACTTAGATCCTTTGGTATTTCTAACCAATTACTGCTTTGGTTCACATCTTATCTGGCTAATCGCACACAGTCGGTCCGACTAGCACACATGAATTCAAAACCACGACCAGTAACCAGCGGCGTATTCCAGGGCAGCGTATTAGGCCCGCTGCTGTTTCTCTTATACATCAACGATGTATTTGACTCTTTCTCTCACGGCAAACCATTTCTATTCGCAGATGACATTAAGGTTGTGTTCACATTCGACCCGACTCACATACGTAATGGAATCTCCACCGTTCAGAGTGATCTTAAAGCGCTTGAGCATTGGTGCGACCTGTGGAAAATGGATTTCTCACCTGCTAAATGCAAAGTTATTTCATACCGCTGTAGCGTGCCCCACGACGCGTTAGAACTACACGGCTCATCACTTGCAGAGTGCAACACAGTTAGAGATCTAGGCGTTCACTACTCTAGCTCACTTAACTTTGCCGAACAAGCGAGCTATAGCTCTGCGAAAGCTCGATCACTCATCGGTATGATCTGCAAATCTATGCTCCTTATGGAATCACGGCTTGCTCTCTACAAGTCCTGCGCCCGACCAATCTTGGAATACTGCTCGATTGTATTCACTAGTTCGCGTAAGTGCGATCGTATAGAAGTAGAGCGAGTGCAACGTAAGTTCACCAAACGTCTCCTTGGTTCGTCTACACTCACTTATCGGGGTAGATGTAAACAGCTCAAACTGGAACCACTATGGTTACGTAGAATCAAACTCAATCTCGTATTTTTGTTCCAGATGATACATAGTCCTGAGGTCAATACAGACTGGTTTGTACTACAAGTAGACAATAATCGGTACCCGATACGTAACAGGCCGTGCTCCATAATTCTGCCTAAAGCACGATCAAGTATTCGTTCCAACTTTTTTTTACACAAGTACGCATTAGCATGGAATCGGCTACCGATGACCATCCGGACAGCGCAGACCATCATTCAGTTTCGAACCTCACTACACAGATTCTTAAACACCACTTCAATATCAGAATTCCTAGGAATATGCATTTCCGAAGATGAACTATGGGAGCATGGACCAGATCGCTACTAAGAAGTAACACCGCTGGACCGTCCCAATAACGACAGCCAACACAGCAGCAACATCCAGTCCCAACTAGAGTTACATATACTTACAAAACACAAAATGCATTCATTGGCTTCTAAACGAGCTTCTGTTTATAAGTAGCAACCCTACCTCTTATCCTCACTGGACCGAGTGCCTGTTCGACAGACCTCTCAATTTCCATGATTAACACTGACTGCTTCCTTACCCCGGTAACTACGAGCGCCCTCTGCTCAGCTCCCAAATGGACTCAGACTTATCTCTCACCTGCCTTCCAATGACTCAACTGCTACACCGTAGAAGTTCACCTTCGAGTGGACCACTCAAATCATTCTGGCACTGCTGTCTATCTTATTCTACAGGCCTAGCGCATTAACGAGGTGGTTATGCACTTCTTGTTTGCTTTAACTTACTTCGCCATCCTTTACCACTAACTTTCCATGCTTAACATTGATTGCTTGCTTACTCCGGTGACTATGAGCGGTCTCTGCTTAGATGCTAACGGGACTCAGATCTATCTCTTACCTGCATTCCAAGCACTCAACTGTTACACCGTAGAAGTCCACCTACGAGTGGATCACTCAATATACCCTGGCACTGCTGCCCATTTTATTCCACAAGCCTAGCGCCTTAACGAGGTGCGACCCTAGAAAAGTATCTCCGTATCGCCAAATCGATACTGAATACTTTCTTCTCTTTTCATTGCACTATTCACCCTACATCCTACCTCTCCGATTCTAACTCTTTATGTCTGGACGCACCAGCCTCCTCCATTGCTACACTAGCCTGACTGACATTGTAGATCAGCACGTCTGTTCATATAGCCTGAAGTACTTTATTATGCTGCGCATCTGTGCCCTTTACTGAGCTGCTGACTGCATTTGTTGCTTCATCTATTGATACATTTTCGCTATCTAAGCTTACCTACTTTACATTATCCGATCTGCGCTTTCATTGTCTTTCTTGATGTTAACGCTCTCTTTCTTTCCTGTCTGGACCTTGCTTTAACATGCTCTTAACGAGCTAGATATATGCGCACCTCTAACGAATCACCTGTGGCACTGTAGGATACGCCTCTGCGCGTAGTACCTCCAAAGCTTTGCAACGCTGCCCCCAATGTCTACTTTCTTTGATGATATAGTCGACCCCAGAAAAGTATCTCTGTATCGCCACATCAATACTGAATACTTTTTCTCTTTACACCGCATAATACACTCCCAACCCTACCTCTACGACTCTAACACTTTAAGTCCAGACGAACTATCCTCCGCCATTCCTACACTAGCATGACTGCCATTGTAGATCAGTACGTTTGTGCATATAACCTCAGTACCTTAATATGCTGCCCATCTGTATCCATCCTTGAGCTGCTGACTGCATTTGCTGCTTCATTTATCGATACATTTCCGCTACCCAAGCATACTTACATTGGACATAGAACATTGCGCCCCTGCAGCGATAGTCTTCTCTACATTACATTAGCCGTTCTGGTCTTCCAATGTCTTCCTGCATGATACAGTTTTTTCTCTTTAGACCTTGCTTTAACAAGGTCATAAAGAATCAACTCACTACGCTCCTTTACCGACCTACGTGTAGGACTGTAGGATACGCCTCTGAGCGTAGTACCTACAAAGTTTGGCAACGCTGCCTACTATGTCTACTTTCTATCTGATGACCTAGTCGACTCTAGAATAGTATCCGTGTAATGCCAAACCACTACTGAATACTTTCTTCTTTTTAATCGTAGCATACACTCCTAATCCTACCTTTCCGACTCTAACTCTTTATGTCTAGACGCACTAGCCTCCGCCATTGCTACACTATCATGACTGCCATTGTAGATCAGCAAGTTGGTGCATATAACCTCCAGTACCATACTAAGCTGCCCATCTGTAAGAGCGGTCTCTGCTCAGCTTCTAAGGAGACACATACCTATGCCTTACCTGCCTTTCAATGACAACCGTTATACCTTATAAGTTCACCTTCGAATTTTATCACTCAATACGTTCTGGCACTGCTGCCCATTTTATTCAACAAGCCTAGCGCATTAAAATGTGATTATCCATTTCGTGTTTACTCAAACTTTGTCGTCCATCACCTCTCAGCTTCCATGCTTAACTCTGATGGCTTGCCTACTCCGCTGACTAGGAGCGGTCTATGCTCAGCTACTATAGGGACACAGACCTATGTCTTACCTGACTTTCAATGACACAACCGTTACACCGTAGAATTTCACCTTCGAGTGGATCACCTAATACGTTCTGGCACTGCTGCCCATTTTATTCAACAAGCCTAGCGCATTAAAGATGTGATTATCCATTTCGTGTTTACTCCAAATTAGTCGCCCATCACCTCTTAGCTTCCATGCTTAACGTTTGCTTACTTACCCAGTAACTATGAGCGGTCTCTGCTCAGTTACTATGGGGACACAGACTTATGTCTTACCTGCCTTTTAATGACTCAACCGTTACACCATAGAAATCCACCTTCGAGTGGATCACCAAATATATTCCGGCACTGCTGCCCATCATTTTCTGCAAGTCCAGCACATAACCTAGGTGTCTGCTACAACTATCTTCGTCGACCATTACGCTTAGTTTCCATGCTTAACATTGTTTGCTTACTTACCCGGTAACTAAGAGCGGTCTCTGCTCAGCTTCTAAGGAGACATACCTATGCCTTACCTGCCTTTCAATGACACAACCGTTATACCGTATAAGTGCACCTTCGAATGGATCACTCAATACGTTCTGGCACTGCTGCCCATTTCATTGAACAAGCCTAGCGCATTAAAGATGTGATTATCCATTTCGTGTTTACTCAAACTTTGTCGTCCATCACCTCTCAGCTTCCATGCTTCACTCTGATTGCCTACTCCGCTGACTAGAAGCGGTCTATGCTCAGCTACTATAGGGACACAGACCTATGTCTTACCTGACTTTCAATGACACAACCGTTACACCGTAGAATTTCACCTTCGAGTGGATCACCTAATACGTTCTGGCACTGCTGCCCATTTTATTCAACAAGCCTAGCGCATTAAAGATGTGATTATCCATTTCGTGTCTACTCCAACCTTGTCGACCATTTCCTCTTAGTCTCCATGCTTAACTCTGATTGCCTACTTAACACGGTGACTATGAGCGGTCTCTGCTCAGCTACAAAAGGGGCAGATTTATCTGCCTTTTAATGACACAACCGTTACATGGTAGAAGTTCACCTTCGAGTGGATCACTTAATACCTTCAGGCACTGCTGCCCATCCTATTCTACAAGTCTTGCGCATTCCCCTTATGGCTTTCTATTTCTTGAATACTACGACCTACTTCTTCTTCCGTTCCCTCTATCTTTGGACTCCTGTTTCTCACTATGATTGCTTGTCTAACCTCGTGAGAACGTGCGGCTGAAACTCCAATATTAGCCTGGCCTCCACAGTAGTCGTCCACCCAGGACTCGATCACTAAATTTCTTCTGGCACTGCTGCCCATTTTATTGTTCAAGCCTAGCGCATTACGTAGGTGGTTATCAATTTCTTTTTTGCTCTAACTTTCTTTGTCGCCCAACCCGCTCATATTCCATACTTAACATCGATTGCCTGCTTATCCCGGTGATAACGAGCGGTCTCCGCTGAGCTCCTAATGGGACTCAGATCTATATCTTACCTGCCTTCCAATGACTTAACTGCTACACCTTAGAAGTTTACCTTCGAGTGGATCACTAAATATCTTCCGACACTGCTGCCCAATTTATTATACAAACCAAGCGCATTAACGAGGTGTCTACCCATTCCTTATTACTCTAGTATACCTTGGCGCCTCCATTTTTCGACATTTGTCCTTATCATGTAAAACTTATCTTCCTGCCCACTTCTCGCAACTGTTAGCGGCTTTAGCTCGGCTACTATTCTAGTTCCACCTCATTTCTTCTAAGCCGTCCATTGATTCATTGCTACCTCGTAACAGTACAACTTGTCTTGGTAAACGTAGTTCATCTGGTGCAGTAGTCCTCGCAATTTCCACATTCCCAAGCTTAGTGCTTTAGCACATTTTTGCTACAACTGAATTATTCAGTCCGCGAAGTACTTTTGTTATACCACGACTCTTAAGATATCAACGGTCTTTTCCCTCACACTTAATCCGGCTTTCAATCCATCGCCTGGCATCTGCCCACGTGGCCAAAGCACTTAGTTAAATGTTCAGAAGACACATTCAATATAACTGTTAATCATTGTACATCATCATCAATTCTGAATTTCATAACGTATGAGTTAAATCATGCATTGTTCCACACCAGTACCATGCGGTCTGCTCTCGGTTCGTCCCTCTCTTCTTCTTTCTCACAGACTGAACATACTGGGATCCCAGAACTAAAATAAGAAACCACAACTTCACATATGATAGACGCTATACCGAAAAGGGCTTACTTCCACCAGGATTCGACCATTCCCGACGTTCAGCATGGACTGCGGGTCCTGAAGACGACACGCAAAACACATTCTACAATCAATAAGGACATACTTGCAGAATTCTTCAAATTTTCAACTCACAAGCACACAACCACCGCAGCTTTGATCAATCCTTCCTCTGCGTATGGCTCTCAACCACAATGGCGGCCCCGAATTTGCCGCTTGGTCAGATAACAGAGGAACCTGTTGGTACGCTCGAATGCAATTCACCGACTGGAAGATCAATCGATTCATGGCGGTGTTACAGGACGTGGTGGGTTTTCGCTTGGCTAGCGTTCTCCCTATAAAAAGCCACAAGTGTCCGTTTAACAACATCGCGACGTGGCGGTTGTGACTCGCCACTGAATAAAGTCACTGCCCCCAACTACATACTGTCTAGTCGGTACGTGCCAACAGCTTTTCCCCTACATTCACATTCACAATATCTCTATTATTTTTACCCATAAACACAAATTTTCCATCAACTACCTAAACTACTCCATAACGACTAACGTCCTGCTTATGTTGTCTATACATACTTCTCCTTTAGCCATATCCTTGTCATGTAACACTATTGCTTGCAAACTTTGATCATACCTAACTTGGTGTGCACCGATTAATTCGGTAATAAAATATTTATTTATTTATTT
Organism: Formica aserva; assembly: GCA_037039905.1. Classification (NCBI taxonomy): domain Eukaryota; kingdom Metazoa; phylum Arthropoda; class Insecta; order Hymenoptera; family Formicidae; genus Formica; species Formica aserva. The sequence continues at coordinate 18,071 of JAXRKO010001349.1, forward strand.
AA
>JAXRKO010001350.1:0-18066 GCA_037039905.1 Formica aserva
TGTAAGTGAGATTTGCCGAAAATTTTCATAACACATCAAGGAAATTGAGGAACAACGCTTCTCGGCACACAGAGCTAAGATCGCTATGTACGCAAGTTTCCTTCGTTCGGAACGACTTAGTTACGTGCCTGTAAGCGAGATTTGCCGAAAATTTTCATAACACATCAAGGAAATTGAGGAACAACGCTTCTCGGCACACAGAGCTAAGATCGCTATGTACGCAAGTTTCCTTCGTTCGGAACGACTTAGTTACGTGCCTGTAAGTGAGATTTGCCGAAAATTTTCATAACACATCAAGGAAATTGAGGAACAACGCTTCTCGGCACACAGAGCTAAGATCGCTATGTACGCAAGTTTCCTTCGTTCGGAACGACTTAGTTACGTGCCTGTAAGTGAGATTTGCCGAAAATTTTCATAACACATCAAGGAAATTGAGGAACAACGCTTCTCGGCACACAGAGCTAAGATCGCTATGTACGCAAGTTTCCTTCGTTCGGAACGACTTAGTTACGTGCCTGTAAGTGAGATTTGCCGAAAATTTTCATAACACATCAAGGAAATTGAGGAACAACGCTTCTCGGCACACAGAGCTAAGATCGCTATGTACGCAAGTTTCCTTCGTTCGGAACGACTTAGTTACGTGCCTGTAAGTGAGATTTGCCGAAAATTTTCATAACACATCAAGGAAATTGAGGAACAACGCTTCTCGGCACACAGAGCTAAGATCGCTATGTACGCAAGTTTCCTTCGTTCGGAACGACTTAGTTACGTGCCTGTAAGCGAGATTTGCCGAAAATTTTCATAACACATCAAGGAAATTGAGGAACAACGCTTCTCGGCTCACAGAGCTAAGATCGCTATGTACGCAAGTTTCCTTCGTTCGGAACGACTTAGTTACGTGCCTGTAAGCGAGATTTGCCGAAAATTTTCATAACACATCAAGGAAATTGAGGAACAACGCTTCTCGGCACACAGAGCTAAGATCGCTATGTACGCAAGTTTCCTTCGTTCGGAACGACTTAGTTACGTGCCTGTAAGTGAGATTTGCCGAAAATTTTCATAACACATCAAGGAAATTGAGGAACAACGCTTCTCGGCACACAGAGCTAAGATCGCTATGTACGCAAGTTTCCTTCGTTCGGAACGACTTAGTTACGTGCCTGTAAGTGAGATTTGCCGAAAATTTTCATAACACATCAAGGAAATTGAGGAACAACGCTTCTCGGCACACAGAGCTAAGATCGCTATGTACGCAAGTTTCCTTCGTTCGGAACGACTTAGTTACGTGCCTGTAAGCGAGATTTGCCGAAAATTTTCATAACACATCAAGGAAATTGAGGAACAACGCTTCTCGGCACACAGAGCTAAGATCGCTATGTACGCAAGTTTCCTTCGTTCGGAACGACTTAGTTACGTGCCTGTAAGCGAGATTTGCCGAAAATTTTCATAACACATCAAGGAAATTGAGGAACAACGCTTCTCGGCACACAGAGCTAAGATCGCTATGTACGCAAGTTTCCTTCGTTCGGAACGACTTAGTTACGTGCCTGTAAGTGAGATTTGCCGAAAATTTTCATAACACATCAAGGAAATTGAGGAACAACGCTTCTCGGCACACAGAGCTAAGATCGCTATGTACGCAAGTTTCCTTCGTTCGGAACGACTTAGTTACGTGCCTGTAAGCGAGATTTGCCGAAAATTTTCATAACACATCAAGGAAATTGAGGAACAACGCTTCTCGGCACACAGAGCTAAGATCGCTATGTACGCAAGTTTCCTTCGTTCGGAACGACTTAGTTACGTACCTGTAAGTGAGATATACCGAAAATTTTCATAACACATCAAGGAAATTGAGGAACAACGCTTCTCGGCACACAGAGCTAAGATCGCTATGTACGCAAGTTTCCTTCGTTCGGAACGACTTAGTTACGTGCCTGTAAGCGAGATTTGCCGAAAATTTTCATAACACATCAAGGAAATTGAGGAACAACGCTTCTCGGCACACAGAGCTAAGATCGCTATGTACGCAAGTTTCCTTCGTTCGGAACGACTTAGTTACGTGCCTGTAAGTGAGATTTGCCGAAAATTTTCATAACACATCAAGGAAATTGAGGAACAACGCTTCTCGGCACACAGAGCTAAGATCGCTATGTACGCAAGTTTCCTTCGTTCGGAACGACTTAGTTACGTGCCTGTAAGCGAGATTTGCCGAAAATTTTCATAACACATCAAGGAAATTGAGGAACAACGCTTCTCGGCACACAGAGCTAAGATCGCTATGTACGCAAGTTTCCTTCGTTCGGAACGACTTAGTTACGTGCCTGTAAGTGAGATTTGCCGAAAATTTTCATAACACATCAAGGAAATTGAGGAACAACGCTTCTCGGCACACAGAGCTAAGATCGCTATGTACGCAAGTTTCCTTCGTTCGGAACGACTTAGTTACGTGCCTGTAAGCGAGATTTGCCGAAAATTTTCATAACACATCAAGGAAATTGAGGAACAACGCTTCTCGGCACACAGAGCTAAGATCGCTATGTACGCAAGTTTCCTTCGTTCGGAACGACTTAGTTACGTGCCTGTAAGTGAGATTTGCCGAAAATTTTCATAACACATCAAGGAAATTGAGGAACAACGCTTCTCGGCACACAGAGCTAAGATCGCTATGTACGCAAGTTTCCTTCGTTCGGAACGACTTAGTTACGTGCCTGTAAGCGAGATTTGCCGAAAATTTTCATAACACATCAAGGAAATTGAGGAACAACGCTTCTCGGCACACAGAGCTAAGATCGCTATGTACGCAAGTTTCCTTCGTTCGGAACGACTTAGTTACGTACCTGTAAGTGAGATATGCCGAAAATTTTCATAACACATCAAGGAAATTGAGGAACAACGCTTCTCGGCACACAGAGCTAAGATCGCTATGTACGCAAGTTTCCTTCGTTCGGAACGACTTAGTTACGTGCCTGTAAGCGAGATTTGCCGAAAATTTTCATAACACATCAAGGAAATTGAGGAACAACGCTTCTCGGCACACAGAGCTAAGATCGCTATGTACGCAAGTTTCCTTCGTTCGGAACGACTTAGTTACGCCTGTAAGTGAGATATACCGAAAATTTTCATAACACATCAAGGAAATTGAGGAACAACGCTTCTCGGCACACAGAGCTAAGATCGCTATGTACGCAAGTTTCCTTCGTTCGGAACGACTTAGTTACGTGCCTGTAAGTGAGATTTGCCGAAAATTTTCATAACACATCAAGGAAATTGAGGAACAACGCTTCTCGGCACACAGAGCTAAGATCGCTATGTACGCAAGTTTCCTTCGTTCGGAACGACTTAGTTACGTGCCTGTAAGTGAGATTTGCCGAAAATTTTCATAACACATCAAGGAAATTGAGGAACAACGCTTCTCGGCACACAGAGCTAAGATCGCTATGTACGCAAGTTTCCTTCGTTCGGAACGACTTAGTTACGTGCCTGTAAGCGAGATTTGCCGAAAATTTTCATAACACATCAAGGAAATTGAGGAACAACGCTTCTCGGCACACAGAGCTAAGATCGCTATGTACGCAAGTTTCCTTCGTTCGGAACGACTTAGTTACGTGCCTGTAAGTGAGATTTGCCGAAAATTTTCATAACACATCAAGGAAATTGAGGAACAACGCTTCTCGGCACACAGAGCTAAGATCGCTATGTACGCAAGTTTCCTTCGTTCGGAACGACTTAGTTACGTGCCTGTAAGCGAGATTTGCCGAAAATTTTCATAACACATCAAGGAAATTGAGGAACAACGCTTCTCGGCACACAGAGCTAAGATCGCTATGTACGCAAGTTTCCTTCGTTCGGAACGACTTAGTTACGTGCCTGTAAGCGAGATTTGCCGAAAATTTTCATAACACATCAAGGAAATTGAGGAACAACGCTTCTCGGCACACAGAGCTAAGATCGCTATGTACGCAAGTTTCCTTCGTTCGGAACGACTTAGTTACGTGCCTGTAAGCGAGATTTGCCGAAAATTTTCATAACACATCAAGGAAATTGAGGAACAACGCTTCTCGGCACACAGAGCTAAGATCGCTATGTACGCAAGTTTCCTTCGTTCGGAACGACTTAGTTACGTGCCTGTAAGTGAGATATACCGAAAATTTTCATAACACATCAAGGAAATTGAGGAACAACGCTTCTCGGCACACAGAGCTAAGATCGCTATGTACGCAAGTTTCCTTCGTTCGGAACGACTTAGTTACGTGCCTGTAAGCGAGATTTGCCGAAAATTTTCATAACACATCAAGGAAATTGAGGAACAACGCTTCTCGGCACACAGAGCTAAGATCGCTATGTACGCAAGTTTCCTTCGTTCGGAACGACTTAGTTACGTGCCTGTAAGTGAGATTTGCCGAAAATTTTCATAACACATCAAGGAAATTGAGGAACAACGCTTCTCGGCACACAGAGCTAAGATCGCTATGTACGCAAGTTTCCTTCGTTCGGAACGACTTAGTTACGTGCCTGTAAGCGAGATTTGCCGAAAATTTTCATAACACATCAAGGAAATTGAGGAACAACGCTTCTCGGCACACAGAGCTAAGATCGCTATGTACGCAAGTTTCCTTCGTTCGGAACGACTTAGTTACGTGCCTGTAAGTGAGATTTGCCGAAAATTTTCATAACACATCAAGGAAATTGAGGAACAACGCTTCTCGGCACACAGAGCTAAGATCGCTATGTACGCAAGTTTCCTTCGTTCGGAACGACTTAGTTACGTGCCTGTAAGTGAGATTTGCCGAAAATTTTCATAACACATCAAGGAAATTGAGGAACAACGCTTCTCGGCACACAGAGCTAAGATCGCTATGTACGCAAGTTTCCTTCGTTCGGAACGACTTAGTTACGTGCCTGTAAGCGAGATTTGCCGAAAATTTTCATAACACATCAAGGAAATTGAGGAACAACGCTTCTCGGCACACAGAGCTAAGATCGCTATGTACGCAAGTTTCCTTCGTTCGGAACGACTTAGTTACGTGCCTGTAAGTGAGATTTGCCGAAAATTTTCATAACACATCAAGGAAATTGAGGAACAACGCTTCTCGGCACACAGAGCTAAGATCGCTATGTACGCAAGTTTCCTTCGTTCGGAACGACTTAGTTACGTGCCTGTAAGTGAGATTTGCCGAAAATTTTCATAACACATCAAGGAAATTGAGGAACAACGCTTCTCGGCACACAGAGCTAAGATCGCTATGTACGCAAGTTTCCTTCGTTCGGAACGACTTAGTTACGTGCCTGTAAGTGAGATTTGCCGAAAATTTTCATAACACATCAAGGAAATTGAGGAACAACGCTTCTCGGCACACAGAGCTAAGATCGCTATGTACGCAAGTTTCCTTCGTTCGGAACGACTTAGTTACGTGCCTGTAAGCGAGATTTGCCGAAAATTTTCATAACACATCAAGGAAATTGAGGAACAACGCTTCTCGGCACACAGAGCTAAGATCGCTATGTACGCAAGTTTCCTTCGTTCGGAACGACTTAGTTACGTGCCTGTAAGTGAGATTTGCCGAAAATTTTCATAACACATCAAGGAAATTGAGGAACAACGCTTCTCGGCACACAGAGCTAAGATCGCTATGTACGCAAGTTTCCTTCGTTCGGAACGACTTAGTTACGTGCCTGTAAGCGAGATTTGCCGAAAATTTTCATAACACATCAAGGAAATTGAGGAACAACGCTTCTCGGCACACAGAGCTAAGATCGCTATGTACGCAAGTTTCCTTCGTTCGGAACGACTTAGTTACGTACCTGTAAGTGAGATATACCGAAAGTTTTCATAACACATCAAGGAAATTGAGGAACAACGCTTCTCGGCTCACAGAGCTAAGATCGCTATGTACGCAAGTTTCCTTCGTTCGGAACGACTTAGTTACGTGCCTGTAAGCGAGATTTGCCGAAAATTTTCATAACACATCAAGGAAATTGAGGAACAACGCTTCTCGGCACACAGAGCTAAGATCGCTATGTACGCAAGTTTCCTTCGTTCGGAACGACTTAGTTACGTGCCTGTAAGTGAGATTTGCCGAAAATTTTCATAACACATCAAGGAAATTGAGGAACAACGCTTCTCGGCACACAGAGCTAAGATCGCTATGTACGCAAGTTTCCTTCGTTCGGAACGACTTAGTTACGTGCCTGTAAGCGAGATTTGCCGAAAATTTTCATAACACATCAAGGAAATTGAGGAACAACGCTTCTCGGCACACAGAGCTAAGATCGCTATGTACGCAAGTTTCCTTCGTTCGGAACGACTTAGTTACGTGCCTGTAAGTGAGATATGCCGAAAATTTTCATAACACATCAAGGAAATTGAGGAACAACGCTTCTCGGCACACAGAGCTAAGATCGCTATGTACGCAAGTTTCCTTCGTTCGGAACGACTTAGTTACGTGCCTGTAAGCGAGATTTGCCGAAAATTTTCATAACACATCAAGGAAATTGAGGAACAACGCTTCTCGGCACACAGAGCTAAGATCGCTATGTACGCAAGTTTCCTTCGTTCGGAACGACTTAGTTACGTGCCTGTAAGTGAGATTTGCCGAAAATTTTCATAACACATCAAGGAAATTGAGGAACAACGCTTCTCGGCACACAGAGCTAAGATCGCTATGTACGCAAGTTTCCTTCGTTCGGAACGACTTAGTTACGTGCCTGTAAGCGAGATTTGCCGAAAATTTTCATAACACATCAAGGAAATTGAGGAACAACGCTTCTCGGCACACAGAGCTAAGATCGCTATGTACGCAAGTTTCCTTCGTTCGGAACGACTTAGTTACGTGCCTGTAAGCGAGATTTGCCGAAAATTTTCATAACACATCAAGGAAATTGAGGAACAACGCTTCTCGGCACACAGAGCTAAGATCGCTATGTACGCAAGTTTCCTTCGTTCGGAACGACTTAGTTACGTGCCTGTAAGTGAGATTTGCCGAAAATTTTCATAACACATCAAGGAAATTGAGGAACAACGCTTCTCGGCACACAGAGCTAAGATCGCTATGTACGCAAGTTTCCTTCGTTCGGAACGACTTAGTTACGTGCCTGTAAGTGAGATTTGCCGAAAATTTTCATAACACATCAAGGAAATTGAGGAACAACGCTTCTCGGCACACAGAGCTAAGATCGCTATGTACGCAAGTTTCCTTCGTTCGGAACGACTTAGTTACGTGCCTGTAAGTGAGATTTGCCGAAAATTTTCATAACACATCAAGGAAATTGAGGAACAACGCTTCTCGGCACACAGAGCTAAGATCGCTATGTACGCAAGTTTCCTTCGTTCGGAACGACTTAGTTACGTGCCTGTAAGTGAGATTTGCCGAAAATTTTCATAACACATCAAGGAAATTGAGGAACAACGCTTCTCGGCACACAGAGCTAAGATCGCTATGTACGCAAGTTTCCTTCGTTCGGAACGACTTAGTTACGTGCCTGTAAGCGAGATTTGCCGAAAATTTTCATAACACATCAAGGAAATTGAGGAACAACGCTTCTCGGCACACAGAGCTAAGATCGCTATGTACGCAAGTTTCCTTCGTTCGGAACGACTTAGTTACGTACCTGTAAGTGAGATTTACCGAAAGTTTTCATAACACATCAAGGAAATTGAGGAACAACGCTTCTCGGCACACAGAGCTAAGATCGCTATGTACGCAAGTTTCCTTCGTTCGGAACGACTTAGTTACGTGCCTGTAAGTGAGATTTGCCGAAAATTTTCATAACACATCAAGGAAATTGAGGAACAACGCTTCTCGGCACACAGAGCTAAGATCGCTATGTACGCAAGTTTCCTTCGTTCGGAACGACTTAGTTACGTGCCTGTAAGCGAGATTTGCCGAAAATTTTCATAACACATCAAGGAAATTGAGGAACAACGCTTCTCGGCACACAGAGCTAAGATCGCTATGTACGCAAGTTTCCTTCGTTCGGAACGACTTAGTTACGTGCCTGTAAGTGAGATTTGCCGAAAATTTTCATAACACATCAAGGAAATTGAGGAACAACGCTTCTCGGCACACAGAGCTAAGATCGCTATGTACGCAAGTTTCCTTCGTTCGGAACGACTTAGTTACGTGCCTGTAAGTGAGATTTGCCGAAAATTTTCATAACACATCAAGGAAATTGAGGAACAACGCTTCTCGGCACACAGAGCTAAGATCGCTATGTACGCAAGTTTCCTTCGTTCGGAACGACTTAGTTACGTGCCTGTAAGTGAGATTTGCCGAAAATTTTCATAACACATCAAGGAAATTGAGGAACAACGCTTCTCGGCACACAGAGCTAAGATCGCTATGTACGCAAGTTTCCTTCGTTCGGAACGACTTAGTTACGTGCCTGTAAGTGAGATTTGCCGAAAATTTTCATAACACATCAAGGAAATTGAGGAACAACGCTTCTCGGCACACAGAGCTAAGATCGCTATGTACGCAAGTTTCCTTCGTTCGGAACGACTTAGTTACGCCTGTAAGTGAGATATGCCGAAAATTTTCATAACACATCAAGGAAATTGAGGAACAACGCTTCTCGGCACACAGAGCTAAGATCGCTATGTACGCAAGTTTCCTTCGTTCGGAACGACTTAGTTACGTGCCTGTAAGTGAGATTTGCCGAAAATTTTCATAACACATCAAGGAAATTGAGGAACAACGCTTCTCGGCACACAGAGCTAAGATCGCTATGTACGCAAGTTTCCTTCGTTCGGAACGACTTAGTTACGTGCCTGTAAGTGAGATTTGCCGAAAATTTTCATAACACATCAAGGAAATTGAGGAACAACGCTTCTCGGCACACAGAGCTAAGATCGCTATGTACGCAAGTTTCCTTCGTTCGGAACGACTTAGTTACGTGCCTGTAAGTGAGATTTGCCGAAAATTTTCATAACACATCAAGGAAATTGAGGAACAACGCTTCTCGGCACACAGAGCTAAGATCGCTATGTACGCAAGTTTCCTTCGTTCGGAACGACTTAGTTACGTGCCTGTAAGTGAGATTTGCCGAAAATTTTCATAACACATCAAGGAAATTGAGGAACAACGCTTCTCGGCACACAGAGCTAAGATCGCTATGTACGCAAGTTTCCTTCGTTCGGAACGACTTAGTTACGTGCCTGTAAGCGAGATTTGCCGAAAATTTTCATAACACATCAAGGAAATTGAGGAACAACGCTTCTCGGCACACAGAGCTAAGATCGCTATGTACGCAAGTTTCCTTCGTTCGGAACGACTTAGTTACGTGCCTGTAAGTGAGATTTGCCGAAAATTTTCATAACACATCAAGGAAATTGAGGAACAACGCTTCTCGGCACACAGAGCTAAGATCGCTATGTACGCAAGTTTCCTTCGTTCGGAACGACTTAGTTACGTGCCTGTAAGTGAGATTTGCCGAAAATTTTCATAACACATCAAGGAAATTGAGGAACAACGCTTCTCGGCACACAGAGCTAAGATCGCTATGTACGCAAGTTTCCTTCGTTCGGAACGACTTAGTTACGTGCCTGTAAGTGAGATTTGCCGAAAATTTTCATAACACATCAAGGAAATTGAGGAACAACGCTTCTCGGCACACAGAGCTAAGATCGCTATGTACGCAAGTTTCCTTCGTTCGGAACGACTTAGTTACGTGCCTGTAAGTGAGATTTGCCGAAAATTTTCATAACACATCAAGGAAATTGAGGAACAACGCTTCTCGGCACACAGAGCTAAGATCGCTATGTACGCAAGTTTCCTTCGTTCGGAACGACTTAGTTACGTGCCTGTAAGTGAGATTTGCCGAAAATTTTCATAACACATCAAGGAAATTGAGGAACAACGCTTCTCGGCACACAGAGCTAAGATCGCTATGTACGCAAGTTTCCTTCGTTCGGAACGACTTAGTTACGTGCCTGTAAGTGAGATTTGCCGAAAATTTTCATAACACATCAAGGAAATTGAGGAACAACGCTTCTCGGCACACAGAGCTAAGATCGCTATGTACGCAAGTTTCCTTCGTTCGGAACGACTTAGTTACGTGCCTGTAAGTGAGATTTGCCGAAAATTTTCATAACACATCAAGGAAATTGAGGAACAACGCTTCTCGGCACACAGAGCTAAGATCGCTATGTACGCAAGTTTCCTTCGTTCGGAACGACTTAGTTACGTGCCTGTAAGCGAGATTTGCCGAAAATTTTCATAACACATCAAGGAAATTGAGGAACAACGCTTCTCGGCACACAGAGCTAAGATCGCTATGTACGCAAGTTTCCTTCGTTCGGAACGACTTAGTTACGTGCCTGTAAGTGAGATTTGCCGAAAATTTTCATAACACATCAAGGAAATTGAGGAACAACGCTTCTCGGCACACAGAGCTAAGATCGCTATGTACGCAAGTTTCCTTCGTTCGGAACGACTTAGTTACGTGCCTGTAAGTGAGATTTGCCGAAAATTTTCATAACACATCAAGGAAATTGAGGAACAACGCTTCTCGGCACACAGAGCTAAGATCGCTATGTACGCAAGTTTCCTTCGTTCGGAACGACTTAGTTACGTGCCTGTAAGTGAGATTTGCCGAAAATTTTCATAACACATCAAGGAAATTGAGGAACAACGCTTCTCGGCACACAGAGCTAAGATCGCTATGTACGCAAGTTTCCTTCGTTCGGAACGACTTAGTTACGTGCCTGTAAGTGAGATTTGCCGAAAATTTTCATAACACATCAAGGAAATTGAGGAACAACGCTTCTCGGCACACAGAGCTAAGATCGCTATGTACGCAAGTTTCCTTCGTTCGGAACGACTTAGTTACGTGCCTGTAAGTGAGATTTGCCGAAAATTTTCATAACACATCAAGGAAATTGAGGAACAACGCTTCTCGGCACACAGAGCTAAGATCGCTATGTACGCAAGTTTCCTTCGTTCGGAACGACTTAGTTACGTGCCTGTAAGTGAGATTTGCCGAAAATTTTCATAACACATCAAGGAAATTGAGGAACAACGCTTCTCGGCACACAGAGCTAAGATCGCTATGTACGCAAGTTTCCTTCGTTCGGAACGACTTAGTTACGTGCCTGTAAGTGAGATTTGCCGAAAATTTTCATAACACATCAAGGAAATTGAGGAACAACGCTTCTCGGCACACAGAGCTAAGATCGCTATGTACGCAAGTTTCCTTCGTTCGGAACGACTTAGTTACGTGCCTGTAAGTGAGATTTGCCGAAAATTTTCATAACACATCAAGGAAATTGAGGAACAACGCTTCTCGGCACACAGAGCTAAGATCGCTATGTACGCAAGTTTCCTTCGTTCGGAACGACTTAGTTACGTGCCTGTAAGTGAGATTTGCCGAAAATTTTCATAACACATCAAGGAAATTGAGGAACAACGCTTCTCGGCACACAGAGCTAAGATCGCTATGTACGCAAGTTTCCTTCGTTCGGAACGACTTAGTTACGTGCCTGTAAGTGAGATTTGCCGAAAATTTTCATAACACATCAAGGAAATTGAGGAACAACGCTTCTCGGCACACAGAGCTAAGATCGCTATGTACGCAAGTTTCCTTCGTTCGGAACGACTTAGTTACGTGCCTGTAAGTGAGATTTGCCGAAAATTTTCATAACACATCAAGGAAATTGAGGAACAACGCTTCTCGGCACACAGAGCTAAGATCGCTATGTACGCAAGTTTCCTTCGTTCGGAACGACTTAGTTACGTGCCTGTAAGTGAGATTTGCCGAAAATTTTCATAACACATCAAGGAAATTGAGGAACAACGCTTCTCGGCACACAGAGCTAAGATCGCTATGTACGCAAGTTTCCTTCGTTCGGAACGACTTAGTTACGTGCCTGTAAGTGAGATTTGCCGAAAATTTTCATAACACATCAAGGAAATTGAGGAACAACGCTTCTCGGCACACAGAGCTAAGATCGCTATGTACGCAAGTTTCCTTCGTTCGGAACGACTTAGTTACGTGCCTGTAAGTGAGATTTGCCGAAAATTTTCATAACACATCAAGGAAATTGAGGAACAACGCTTCTCGGCACACAGAGCTAAGATCGCTATGTACGCAAGTTTCCTTCGTTCGGAACGACTTAGTTACGTGCCTGTAAGTGAGATTTGCCGAAAATTTTCATAACACATCAAGGAAATTGAGGAACAACGCTTCTCGGCACACAGAGCTAAGATCGCTATGTACGCAAGTTTCCTTCGTTCGGAACGACTTAGTTACGTGCCTGTAAGTGAGATTTGCCGAAAATTTTCATAACACATCAAGGAAATTGAGGAACAACGCTTCTCGGCACACAGAGCTAAGATCGCTATGTACGCAAGTTTCCTTCGTTCGGAACGACTTAGTTACGTGCCTGTAAGTGAGATTTGCCGAAAATTTTCATAACACATCAAGGAAATTGAGGAACAACGCTTCTCGGCACACAGAGCTAAGATCGCTATGTACGCAAGTTTCCTTCGTTCGGAACGACTTAGTTACGTGCCTGTAAGTGAGATTTGCCGAAAATTTTCATAACACATCAAGGAAATTGAGGAACAACGCTTCTCGGCACACAGAGCTAAGATCGCTATGTACGCAAGTTTCCTTCGTTCGGAACGACTTAGTTACGTGCCTGTAAGTGAGATTTGCCGAAAATTTTCATAACACATCAAGGAAATTGAGGAACAACGCTTCTCGGCACACAGAGCTAAGATCGCTATGTACGCAAGTTTCCTTCGTTCGGAACGACTTAGTTACGTGCCTGTAAGTGAGATTTGCCGAAAATTTTCATAACACATCAAGGAAATTGAGGAACAACGCTTCTCGGCACACAGAGCTAAGATCGCTATGTACGCAAGTTTCCTTCGTTCGGAACGACTTAGTTACGTGCCTGTAAGTGAGATTTGCCGAAAATTTTCATAACACATCAAGGAAATTGAGGAACAACGCTTCTCGGCACACAGAGCTAAGATCGCTATGTACGCAAGTTTCCTTCGTTCGGAACGACTTAGTTACGTGCCTGTAAGTGAGATTTGCCGAAAATTTTCATAACACATCAAGGAAATTGAGGAACAACGCTTCTCGGCACACAGAGCTAAGATCGCTATGTACGCAAGTTTCCTTCGTTCGGAACGACTTAGTTACGTGCCTGTAAGTGAGATTTGCCGAAAATTTTCATAACACATCAAGGAAATTGAGGAACAACGCTTCTCGGCACACAGAGCTAAGATCGCTATGTACGCAAGTTTCCTTCGTTCGGAACGACTTAGTTACGTGCCTGTAAGTGAGATTTGCCGAAAATTTTCATAACACATCAAGGAAATTGAGGAACAACGCTTCTCGGCACACAGAGCTAAGATCGCTATGTACGCAAGTTTCCTTCGTTCGGAACGACTTAGTTACGTGCCTGTAAGTGAGATTTGCCGAAAATTTTCATAACACATCAAGGAAATTGAGGAACAACGCTTCTCGGCACACAGAGCTAAGATCGCTATGTACGCAAGTTTCCTTCGTTCGGAACGACTTAGTTACGTGCCTGTAAGTGAGATTTGCCGAAAATTTTCATAACACATCAAGGAAATTGAGGAACAACGCTTCTCGGCACACAGAGCTAAGATCGCTATGTACGCAAGTTTCCTTCGTTCGGAACGACTTAGTTACGTGCCTGTAAGTGAGATTTGCCGAAAATTTTCATAACACATCAAGGAAATTGAGGAACAACGCTTCTCGGCACACAGAGCTAAGATCGCTATGTACGCAAGTTTCCTTCGTTCGGAACGACTTAGTTACGTGCCTGTAAGCGAGATTTGCCGAAAATTTTCATAACACATCAAGGAAATTGAGGAACAACGCTTCTCGGCACACAGAGCTAAGATCGCTATGTACGCAAGTTTCCTTCGTTCGGAACGACTTAGTTACGTGCCTGTAAGTGAGATTTGCCGAAAATTTTCATAACACATCAAGGAAATTGAGGAACAACGCTTCTCGGCACACAGAGCTAAGATCGCTATGTACGCAAGTTTCCTTCGTTCGGAACGACTTAGTTACGTGCCTGTAAGTGAGATTTGCCGAAAATTTTCATAACACATCAAGGAAATTGAGGAACAACGCTTCTCGGCACACAGAGCTAAGATCGCTATGTACGCAAGTTTCCTTCGTTCGGAACGACTTAGTTACGTGCCTGTAAGTGAGATTTGCCGAAAATTTTCATAACACATCAAGGAAATTGAGGAACAACGCTTCTCGGCACACAGAGCTAAGATCGCTATGTACGCAAGTTTCCTTCGTTCGGAACGACTTAGTTACGTGCCTGTAAGTGAGATTTGCCGAAAATTTTCATAACACATCAAGGAAATTGAGGAACAACGCTTCTCGGCACACAGAGCTAAGATCGCTATGTACGCAAGTTTCCTTCGTTCGGAACGACTTAGTTACGTGCCTGTAAGTGAGATTTGCCGAAAATTTTCATAACACATCAAGGAAATTGAGGAACAACGCTTCTCGGCACACAGAGCTAAGATCGCTATGTACGCAAGTTTCCTTCGTTCGGAACGACTTAGTTACGTGCCTGTAAGTGAGATTTGCCGAAAATTTTCATAACACATCAAGGAAATTGAGGAACAACGCTTCTCGGCACACAGAGCTAAGATCGCTATGTACGCAAGTTTCCTTCGTTCGGAACGACTTAGTTACGTGCCTGTAAGTGAGATTTGCCGAAAATTTTCATAACACATCAAGGAAATTGAGGAACAACGCTTCTCGGCACACAGAGCTAAGATCGCTATGTACGCAAGTTTCCTTCGTTCGGAACGACTTAGTTACGTGCCTGTAAGTGAGATTTGCCGAAAATTTTCATAACACATCAAGGAAATTGAGGAACAACGCTTCTCGGCACACAGAGCTAAGATCGCTATGTACGCAAGTTTCCTTCGTTCGGAACGACTTAGTTACGTGCCTGTAAGTGAGATTTGCCGAAAATTTTCATAACACATCAAGGAAATTGAGGAACAACGCTTCTCGGCACACAGAGCTAAGATCGCTATGTACGCAAGTTTCCTTCGTTCGGAACGACTTAGTTACGTGCCTGTAAGCGAGATTTGCCGAAAATTTTCATAACACATCAAGGAAATTGAGGAACAACGCTTCTCGGCACACAGAGCTAAGATCGCTATGTACGCAAGTTTCCTTCGTTCGGAACGACTTAGTTACGTGCCTGTAAGTGAGATTTGCCGAAAATTTTCATAACACATCAAGGAAATTGAGGAACAACGCTTCTCGGCACACAGAGCTAAGATCGCTATGTACGCAAGTTTCCTTCGTTCGGAACGACTTAGTTACGTGCCTGTAAGTGAGATTTGCCGAAAATTTTCATAACACATCAAGGAAATTGAGGAACAACGCTTCTCGGCACACAGAGCTAAGATCGCTATGTACGCAAGTTTCCTTCGTTCGGAACGACTTAGTTACGTGCCTGTAAGTGAGATTTGCCGAAAATTTTCATAACACATCAAGGAAATTGAGGAACAACGCTTCTCGGCACACAGAGCTAAGATCGCTATGTACGCAAGTTTCCTTCGTTCGGAACGACTTAGTTACGTGCCTGTAAGTGAGATTTGCCGAAAATTTTCATAACACATCAAGGAAATTGAGGAACAACGCTTCTCGGCACACAGAGCTAAGATCGCTATGTACGCAAGTTTCCTTCGTTCGGAACGACTTAGTTACGTGCCTGTAAGTGAGATTTGCCGAAAATTTTCATAACACATCAAGGAAATTGAGGAACAACGCTTCTCGGCACACAGAGCTAAGATCGCTATGTACGCAAGTTTCCTTCGTTCGGAACGACTTAGTTACGTGCCTGTAAGTGAGATTTGCCGAAAATTTTCATAACACATCAAGGAAATTGAGGAACAACGCTTCTCGGCACACAGAGCTAAGATCGCTATGTACGCAAGTTTCCTTCGTTCGGAACGACTTAGTTACGTGCCTGTAAGTGAGATTTGCCGAAAATTTTCATAACACATCAAGGAAATTGAGGAACAACGCTTCTCGGCACACAGAGCTAAGATCGCTATGTACGCAAGTTTCCTTCGTTCGGAACGACTTAGTTACGTGCCTGTAAGTGAGATTTGCCGAAAATTTTCATAACACATCAAGGAAATTGAGGAACAACGCTTCTCGGCACACAGAGCTAAGATCGCTATGTACGCAAGTTTCCTTCGTTCGGAACGACTTAGTTACGTGCCTGTAAGTGAGATTTGCCGAAAATTTTCATAACACATCAAGGAAATTGAGGAACAACGCTTCTCGGCACACAGAGCTAAGATCGCTATGTACGCAAGTTTCCTTCGTTCGGAACGACTTAGTTACGTGCCTGTAAGTGAGATTTGCCGAAAATTTTCATAACACATCAAGGAAATTGAGGAACAACGCTTCTCGGCACACAGAGCTAAGATCGCTATGTACGCAAGTTTCCTTCGTTCGGAACGACTTAGTTACGTGCCTGTAAGTGAGATTTGCCGAAAATTTTCATAACACATCAAGGAAATTGAGGAACAACGCTTCTCGGCACACAGAGCTAAGATCGCTATGTACGCAAGTTTCCTTCGTTCGGAACGACTTAGTTACGTGCCTGTAAGTGAGATTTGCCGAAAATTTTCATAACACATCAAGGAAATTGAGGAACAACGCTTCTCGGCACACAGAGCTAAGATCGCTATGTACGCAAGTTTCCTTCGTTCGGAACGACTTAGTTACGTGCCTGTAAGTGAGATTTGCCGAAAATTTTCATAACACATCAAGGAAATTGAGGAACAACGCTTCTCGGCACACAGAGCTAAGATCGCTATGTACGCAAGTTTCCTTCGTTCGGAACGACTTAGTTACGTGCCTGTAAGTGAGATTTGCCGAAAATTTTCATAACACATCAAGGAAATTGAGGAACAACGCTTCTCGGCACACAGAGCTAAGATCGCTATGTACGCAAGTTTCCTTCGTTCGGAACGACTTAGTTACGTGCCTGTAAGTGAGATTTGCCGAAAATTTTCATAACACATCAAGGAAATTGAGGAACAACGCTTCTCGGCACACAGAGCTAAGATCGCTATGTACGCAAGTTTCCTTCGTTCGGAACGACTTAGTTACGTGCCTGTAAGTGAGATTTGCCGAAAATTTTCATAACACATCAAGGAAATTGAGGAACAACGCTTCTCGGCACACAGAGCTAAGATCGCTATGTACGCAAGTTTCCTTCGTTCGGAACGACTTAGTTACGTGCCTGTAAGTGAGATTTGCCGAAAATTTTCATAACACATCAAGGAAATTGAGGAACAACGCTTCTCGGCACACAGAGCTAAGATCGCTATGTACGCAAGTTTCCTTCGTTCGGAACGACTTAGTTACGTGCCTGTAAGTGAGATTTGCCGAAAATTTTCATAACACATCAAGGAAATTGAGGAACAACGCTTCTCGGCACACAGAGCTAAGATCGCTATGTACGCAAGTTTCCTTCGTTCGGAACGACTTAGTTACGTGCCTGTAAGTGAGATTTGCCGAAAATTTTCATAACACATCAAGGAAATTGAGGAACAACGCTTCTCGGCACACAGAGCTAAGATCGCTATGTACGCAAGTTTCCTTCGTTCGGAACGACTTAGTTACGTGCCTGTAAGTGAGATTTGCCGAAAATTTTCATAACACATCAAGGAAATTGAGGAACAACGCTTCTCGGCACACAGAGCTAAGATCGCTATGTACGCAAGTTTCCTTCGTTCGGAACGACTTAGTTACGTGCCTGTAAGTGAGATTTGCCGAAAATTTTCATAACACATCAAGGAAATTGAGGAACAACGCTTCTCGGCACACAGAGCTAAGATCGCTATGTACGCAAGTTTCCTTCGTTCGGAACGACTTAGTTACGTGCCTGTAAGTGAGATTTGCCGAAAATTTTCATAACACATCAAGGAAATTGAGGAACAACGCTTCTCGGCACACAGAGCTAAGATCGCTATGTACGCAAGTTTCCTTCGTTCGGAACGACTTAGTTACGTACCTGTAAGTGAA
>JAXRKO010001352.1:0-18044 GCA_037039905.1 Formica aserva
AGAAGCGTTGTTCCTCAATTTCCTTGATGTGTTATGAAAATTTTCGGCAAATCTCACTTACAGGCACGTAACTAAGTCGTTCCGAACGAAGGAAACTTGCGTACATAGCGATCTTAGCTCTGTGTGCCGAGAAGCGTTGTTCCTCAATTTCCTTGATGTGTTATGAAAATTTTCGGCAAATCTCACTTACAGGCACGTAACTAAGTCGTTCCGAACGAAGGAAACTTGCGTACATAGCGATCTTAGCTCTGTGTGCCGAGAAGCGTTGTTCCTCAATTTCCTTGATGTGTTATGAAAATTTTCGGCAAATCTCACTTACAGGCACGTAACTAAGTCGTTCCGAACGAAGGAAACTTGCGTACATAGCGATCTTAGCTCTGTGTGCCGAGAAGCGTTGTTCCTCAATTTCCTTGATGTGTTATGAAAATTTTCGGCAAATCTCACTTACAGGCACGTAACTAAGTCGTTCCGAACGAAGGAAACTTGCGTACATAGCGATCTTAGCTCTGTGTGCCGAGAAGCGTTGTTCCTCAATTTCCTTGATGTGTTATGAAAATTTTCGGCAAATCTCACTTACAGGCACGTAACTAAGTCGTTCCGAACGAAGGAAACTTGCGTACATAGCGATCTTAGCTCTGTGTGCCGAGAAGCGTTGTTCCTCAATTTCCTTGATGTGTTATGAAAATTTTCGGCAAATCTCACTTACAGGCACGTAACTAAGTCGTTCCGAACGAAGGAAACTTGCGTACATAGCGATCTTAGCTCTGTGAGCCGAGAAGCGTTGTTCCTCAATTTCCTTGATGTGTTATGAAAATTTTCGGCAAATCTCACTTACAGGCACGTAACTAAGTCGTTCCGAACGAAGGAAACTTGCGTACATAGCGATCTTAGCTCTGTGTGCCGAGAAGCGTTGTTCCTCAATTTCCTTGATGTGTTATGAAAATTTTCGGCAAATCTCACTTACAGGCACGTAACTAAGTCGTTCCGAACGAAGGAAACTTGCGTACATAGCGATCTTAGCTCTGTGTGCCGAGAAGCGTTGTTCCTCAATTTCCTTGATGTGTTATGAAAATTTTCGGCAAATCTCACTTACAGGCACGTAACTAAGTCGTTCCGAACGAAGGAAACTTGCGTACATAGCGATCTTAGCTCTGTGTGCCGAGAAGCGTTGTTCCTCAATTTCCTTGATGTGTTATGAAAATTTTCGGCAAATCTCACTTACAGGCACGTAACTAAGTCGTTCCGAACGAAGGAAACTTGCGTACATAGCGATCTTAGCTCTGTGTGCCGAGAAGCGTTGTTCCTCAATTTCCTTGATGTGTTATGAAAATTTTCGGCAAATCTCACTTACAGGCACGTAACTAAGTCGTTCCGAACGAAGGAAACTTGCGTACATAGCGATCTTAGCTCTGTGAGCCGAGAAGCGTTGTTCCTCAATTTCCTTGATGTGTTATGAAAATTTTCGGCAAATCTCACTTACAGGCACGTAACTAAGTCGTTCCGAACGAAGGAAACTTGCGTACATAGCGATCTTAGCTCTGTGTGCCGAGAAGCGTTGTTCCTCAATTTCCTTGATGTGTTATGAAAATTTTCGGCAAATCTCACTTACAGGCACGTAACTAAGTCGTTCCGAACGAAGGAAACTTGCGTACATAGCGATCTTAGCTCTGTGAGCCGAGAAGCGTTGTTCCTCAATTTCCTTGATGTGTTATGAAAATTTTCGGCAAATCTCACTTACAGGCACGTAACTAAGTCGTTCCGAACGAAGGAAACTTGCGTACATAGCGATCTTAGCTCTGTGTGCCGAGAAGCGTTGTTCCTCAATTTCCTTGATGTGTTATGAAAATTTTCGGCAAATCTCACTTACAGGCACGTAACTAAGTCGTTCCGAACGAAGGAAACTTGCGTACATAGCGATCTTAGCTCTGTGAGCCGAGAAGCGTTGTTCCTCAATTTCCTTGATGTGTTATGAAAATTTTCGGCAAATCTCACTTACAGGCACGTAACTAAGTCGTTCCGAACGAAGGAAACTTGCGTACATAGCGATCTTAGCTCTGTGTGCCGAGAAGCGTTGTTCCTCAATTTCCTTGATGTGTTATGAAAATTTTCGGCAAATCTCACTTACAGGCACGTAACTAAGTCGTTCCGAACGAAGGAAACTTGCGTACATAGCGATCTTAGCTCTGTGTGCCGAGAAGCGTTGTTCCTCAATTTCCTTGATGTGTTATGAAAATTTTCGGCAAATCTCACTTACAGGCACGTAACTAAGTCGTTCCGAACGAAGGAAACTTGCGTACATAGCGATCTTAGCTCTGTGTGCCGAGAAGCGTTGTTCCTCAATTTCCTTGATGTGTTATGAAAATTTTCGGCAAATCTCACTTACAGGCACGTAACTAAGTCGTTCCGAACGAAGGAAACTTGCGTACATAGCGATCTTAGCTCTGTGTGCCGAGAAGCGTTGTTCCTCAATTTCCTTGATGTGTTATGAAAATTTTCGGCAAATCTCACTTACAGGCACGTAACTAAGTCGTTCCGAACGAAGGAAACTTGCGTACATAGCGATCTTAGCTCTGTGTGCCGAGAAGCGTTGTTCCTCAATTTCCTTGATGTGTTATGAAAATTTTCGGCAAATCTCACTTACAGGCACGTAACTAAGTCGTTCCGAACGAAGGAAACTTGCGTACATAGCGATCTTAGCTCTGTGTGCCGAGAAGCGTTGTTCCTCAATTTCCTTGATGTGTTATGAAAATTTTCGGCAAATCTCACTTACAGGCACGTAACTAAGTCGTTCCGAACGAAGGAAACTTGCGTACATAGCGATCTTAGCTCTGTGTGCCGAGAAGCGTTGTTCCTCAATTTCCTTGATGTGTTATGAAAATTTTCGGCAAATCTCACTTACAGGCACGTAACTAAGTCGTTCCGAACGAAGGAAACTTGCGTACATAGCGATCTTAGCTCTGTGTGCCGAGAAGCGTTGTTCCTCAATTTCCTTGATGTGTTATGAAAATTTTCGGCAAATCTCACTTACAGGCACGTAACTAAGTCGTTCCGAACGAAGGAAACTTGCGTACATAGCGATCTTAGCTCTGTGTGCCGAGAAGCGTTGTTCCTCAATTTCCTTGATGTGTTATGAAAATTTTCGGCAAATCTCACTTACAGGCACGTAACTAAGTCGTTCCGAACGAAGGAAACTTGCGTACATAGCGATCTTAGCTCTGTGTGCCGAGAAGCGTTGTTCCTCAATTTCCTTGATGTGTTATGAAAATTTTCGGCAAATCTCACTTACAGGCACGTAACTAAGTCGTTCCGAACGAAGGAAACTTGCGTACATAGCGATCTTAGCTCTGTGTGCCGAGAAGCGTTGTTCCTCAATTTCCTTGATGTGTTATGAAAATTTTCGGCAAATCTCACTTACAGGCACGTAACTAAGTCGTTCCGAACGAAGGAAACTTGCGTACATAGCGATCTTAGCTCTGTGTGCCGAGAAGCGTTGTTCCTCAATTTCCTTGATGTGTTATGAAAATTTTCGGCAAATCTCACTTACAGGCACGTAACTAAGTCGTTCCGAACGAAGGAAACTTGCGTACATAGCGATCTTAGCTCTGTGTGCCGAGAAGCGTTGTTCCTCAATTTCCTTGATGTGTTATGAAAATTTTCGGCAAATCTCACTTACAGGCACGTAACTAAGTCGTTCCGAACGAAGGAAACTTGCGTACATAGCGATCTTAGCTCTGTGTGCCGAGAAGCGTTGTTCCTCAATTTCCTTGATGTGTTATGAAAATTTTCGGCAAATCTCACTTACAGGCACGTAACTAAGTCGTTCCGAACGAAGGAAACTTGCGTACATAGCGATCTTAGCTCTGTGTGCCGAGAAGCGTTGTTCCTCAATTTCCTTGATGTGTTATGAAAATTTTCGGCAAATCTCACTTACAGGCACGTAACTAAGTCGTTCCGAACGAAGGAAACTTGCGTACATAGCGATCTTAGCTCTGTGTGCCGAGAAGCGTTGTTCCTCAATTTCCTTGATGTGTTATGAAAATTTTCGGCAAATCTCACTTACAGGCACGTAACTAAGTCGTTCCGAACGAAGGAAACTTGCGTACATAGCGATCTTAGCTCTGTGTGCCGAGAAGCGTTGTTCCTCAATTTCCTTGATGTGTTATGAAAATTTTCGGCAAATCTCACTTACAGGCACGTAACTAAGTCGTTCCGAACGAAGGAAACTTGCGTACATAGCGATCTTAGCTCTGTGTGCCGAGAAGCGTTGTTCCTCAATTTCCTTGATGTGTTATGAAAATTTTCGGCAAATCTCACTTACAGGCACGTAACTAAGTCGTTCCGAACGAAGGAAACTTGCGTACATAGCGATCTTAGCTCTGTGTGCCGAGAAGCGTTGTTCCTCAATTTCCTTGATGTGTTATGAAAATTTTCGGCAAATCTCACTTACAGGCACGTAACTAAGTCGTTCCGAACGAAGGAAACTTGCGTACATAGCGATCTTAGCTCTGTGTGCCGAGAAGCGTTGTTCCTCAATTTCCTTGATGTGTTATGAAAATTTTCGGCAAATCTCACTTACAGGCACGTAACTAAGTCGTTCCGAACGAAGGAAACTTGCGTACATAGCGATCTTAGCTCTGTGTGCCGAGAAGCGTTGTTCCTCAATTTCCTTGATGTGTTATGAAAATTTTCGGCAAATCTCACTTACAGGCACGTAACTAAGTCGTTCCGAACGAAGGAAACTTGCGTACATAGCGATCTTAGCTCTGTGTGCCGAGAAGCGTTGTTCCTCAATTTCCTTGATGTGTTATGAAAATTTTCGGCAAATCTCACTTACAGGCACGTAACTAAGTCGTTCCGAACGAAGGAAACTTGCGTACATAGCGATCTTAGCTCTGTGTGCCGAGAAGCGTTGTTCCTCAATTTCCTTGATGTGTTATGAAAATTTTCGGCAAATCTCACTTACAGGCACGTAACTAAGTCGTTCCGAACGAAGGAAACTTGCGTACATAGCGATCTTAGCTCTGTGTGCCGAGAAGCGTTGTTCCTCAATTTCCTTGATGTGTTATGAAAATTTTCGGCAAATCTCACTTACAGGCACGTAACTAAGTCGTTCCGAACGAAGGAAACTTGCGTACATAGCGATCTTAGCTCTGTGTGCCGAGAAGCGTTGTTCCTCAATTTCCTTGATGTGTTATGAAAATTTTCGGCAAATCTCACTTACAGGCACGTAACTAAGTCGTTCCGAACGAAGGAAACTTGCGTACATAGCGATCTTAGCTCTGTGTGCCGAGAAGCGTTGTTCCTCAATTTCCTTGATGTGTTATGAAAATTTTCGGCAAATCTCACTTACAGGCACGTAACTAAGTCGTTCCGAACGAAGGAAACTTGCGTACATAGCGATCTTAGCTCTGTGTGCCGAGAAGCGTTGTTCCTCAATTTCCTTGATGTGTTATGAAAATTTTCGGCAAATCTCACTTACAGGCACGTAACTAAGTCGTTCCGAACGAAGGAAACTTGCGTACATAGCGATCTTAGCTCTGTGTGCCGAGAAGCGTTGTTCCTCAATTTCCTTGATGTGTTATGAAAATTTTCGGCAAATCTCACTTACAGGCACGTAACTAAGTCGTTCCGAACGAAGGAAACTTGCGTACATAGCGATCTTAGCTCTGTGTGCCGAGAAGCGTTGTTCCTCAATTTCCTTGATGTGTTATGAAAATTTTCGGCAAATCTCACTTACAGGCACGTAACTAAGTCGTTCCGAACGAAGGAAACTTGCGTACATAGCGATCTTAGCTCTGTGTGCCGAGAAGCGTTGTTCCTCAATTTCCTTGATGTGTTATGAAAATTTTCGGCAAATCTCACTTACAGGCACGTAACTAAGTCGTTCCGAACGAAGGAAACTTGCGTACATAGCGATCTTAGCTCTGTGTGCCGAGAAGCGTTGTTCCTCAATTTCCTTGATGTGTTATGAAAATTTTCGGCAAATCTCACTTACAGGCACGTAACTAAGTCGTTCCGAACGAAGGAAACTTGCGTACATAGCGATCTTAGCTCTGTGTGCCGAGAAGCGTTGTTCCTCAATTTCCTTGATGTGTTATGAAAATTTTCGGCAAATCTCACTTACAGGCACGTAACTAAGTCGTTCCGAACGAAGGAAACTTGCGTACATAGCGATCTTAGCTCTGTGTGCCGAGAAGCGTTGTTCCTCAATTTCCTTGATGTGTTATGAAAATTTTCGGCAAATCTCACTTACAGGCACGTAACTAAGTCGTTCCGAACGAAGGAAACTTGCGTACATAGCGATCTTAGCTCTGTGTGCCGAGAAGCGTTGTTCCTCAATTTCCTTGATGTGTTATGAAAATTTTCGGCAAATCTCACTTACAGGCACGTAACTAAGTCGTTCCGAACGAAGGAAACTTGCGTACATAGCGATCTTAGCTCTGTGTGCCGAGAAGCGTTGTTCCTCAATTTCCTTGATGTGTTATGAAAATTTTCGGCAAATCTCACTTACAGGCACGTAACTAAGTCGTTCCGAACGAAGGAAACTTGCGTACATAGCGATCTTAGCTCTGTGTGCCGAGAAGCGTTGTTCCTCAATTTCCTTGATGTGTTATGAAAATTTTCGGCAAATCTCACTTACAGGCACGTAACTAAGTCGTTCCGAACGAAGGAAACTTGCGTACATAGCGATCTTAGCTCTGTGTGCCGAGAAGCGTTGTTCCTCAATTTCCTTGATGTGTTATGAAAATTTTCGGCAAATCTCACTTACAGGCACGTAACTAAGTCGTTCCGAACGAAGGAAACTTGCGTACATAGCGATCTTAGCTCTGTGTGCCGAGAAGCGTTGTTCCTCAATTTCCTTGATGTGTTATGAAAATTTTCGGCAAATCTCACTTACAGGCACGTAACTAAGTCGTTCCGAACGAAGGAAACTTGCGTACATAGCGATCTTAGCTCTGTGTGCCGAGAAGCGTTGTTCCTCAATTTCCTTGATGTGTTATGAAAATTTTCGGCAAATCTCACTTACAGGCACGTAACTAAGTCGTTCCGAACGAAGGAAACTTGCGTACATAGCGATCTTAGCTCTGTGTGCCGAGAAGCGTTGTTCCTCAATTTCCTTGATGTGTTATGAAAATTTTCGGCAAATCTCACTTACAGGCACGTAACTAAGTCGTTCCGAACGAAGGAAACTTGCGTACATAGCGATCTTAGCTCTGTGTGCCGAGAAGCGTTGTTCCTCAATTTCCTTGATGTGTTATGAAAATTTTCGGCAAATCTCACTTACAGGCACGTAACTAAGTCGTTCCGAACGAAGGAAACTTGCGTACATAGCGATCTTAGCTCTGTGTGCCGAGAAGCGTTGTTCCTCAATTTCCTTGATGTGTTATGAAAATTTTCGGCAAATCTCACTTACAGGCACGTAACTAAGTCGTTCCGAACGAAGGAAACTTGCGTACATAGCGATCTTAGCTCTGTGTGCCGAGAAGCGTTGTTCCTCAATTTCCTTGATGTGTTATGAAAATTTTCGGCAAATCTCACTTACAGGCACGTAACTAAGTCGTTCCGAACGAAGGAAACTTGCGTACATAGCGATCTTAGCTCTGTGTGCCGAGAAGCGTTGTTCCTCAATTTCCTTGATGTGTTATGAAAATTTTCGGCAAATCTCACTTACAGGCACGTAACTAAGTCGTTCCGAACGAAGGAAACTTGCGTACATAGCGATCTTAGCTCTGTGTGCCGAGAAGCGTTGTTCCTCAATTTCCTTGATGTGTTATGAAAATTTTCGGCAAATCTCACTTACAGGCACGTAACTAAGTCGTTCCGAACGAAGGAAACTTGCGTACATAGCGATCTTAGCTCTGTGTGCCGAGAAGCGTTGTTCCTCAATTTCCTTGATGTGTTATGAAAATTTTCGGCAAATCTCACTTACAGGCACGTAACTAAGTCGTTCCGAACGAAGGAAACTTGCGTACATAGCGATCTTAGCTCTGTGTGCCGAGAAGCGTTGTTCCTCAATTTCCTTGATGTGTTATGAAAATTTTCGGCAAATCTCACTTACAGGCACGTAACTAAGTCGTTCCGAACGAAGGAAACTTGCGTACATAGCGATCTTAGCTCTGTGTGCCGAGAAGCGTTGTTCCTCAATTTCCTTGATGTGTTATGAAAATTTTCGGCAAATCTCACTTACAGGCACGTAACTAAGTCGTTCCGAACGAAGGAAACTTGCGTACATAGCGATCTTAGCTCTGTGTGCCGAGAAGCGTTGTTCCTCAATTTCCTTGATGTGTTATGAAAATTTTCGGCAAATCTCACTTACAGGCACGTAACTAAGTCGTTCCGAACGAAGGAAACTTGCGTACATAGCGATCTTAGCTCTGTGTGCCGAGAAGCGTTGTTCCTCAATTTCCTTGATGTGTTATGAAAATTTTCGGCAAATCTCACTTACAGGCACGTAACTAAGTCGTTCCGAACGAAGGAAACTTGCGTACATAGCGATCTTAGCTCTGTGTGCCGAGAAGCGTTGTTCCTCAATTTCCTTGATGTGTTATGAAAATTTTCGGCAAATCTCACTTACAGGCACGTAACTAAGTCGTTCCGAACGAAGGAAACTTGCGTACATAGCGATCTTAGCTCTGTGTGCCGAGAAGCGTTGTTCCTCAATTTCCTTGATGTGTTATGAAAATTTTCGGCAAATCTCACTTACAGGCACGTAACTAAGTCGTTCCGAACGAAGGAAACTTGCGTACATAGCGATCTTAGCTCTGTGTGCCGAGAAGCGTTGTTCCTCAATTTCCTTGATGTGTTATGAAAATTTTCGGCAAATCTCACTTACAGGCACGTAACTAAGTCGTTCCGAACGAAGGAAACTTGCGTACATAGCGATCTTAGCTCTGTGTGCCGAGAAGCGTTGTTCCTCAATTTCCTTGATGTGTTATGAAAATTTTCGGCAAATCTCACTTACAGGCACGTAACTAAGTCGTTCCGAACGAAGGAAACTTGCGTACATAGCGATCTTAGCTCTGTGTGCCGAGAAGCGTTGTTCCTCAATTTCCTTGATGTGTTATGAAAATTTTCGGCAAATCTCACTTACAGGCACGTAACTAAGTCGTTCCGAACGAAGGAAACTTGCGTACATAGCGATCTTAGCTCTGTGTGCCGAGAAGCGTTGTTCCTCAATTTCCTTGATGTGTTATGAAAATTTTCGGCAAATCTCACTTACAGGCACGTAACTAAGTCGTTCCGAACGAAGGAAACTTGCGTACATAGCGATCTTAGCTCTGTGTGCCGAGAAGCGTTGTTCCTCAATTTCCTTGATGTGTTATGAAAATTTTCGCAAATCTCACTTACAGGTACGTAACTAAGTCGTTCCGAACGAAGGAAACTTGCGTACATAGCGATCTTAGCTCTGTGTGCCGAGAAGCGTTGTTCCTCAATTTCCTTGATGTGTTATGAAAATTTTCGGCAAATCTCACTTACAGGCACGTAACTAAGTCGTTCCGAACGAAGGAAACTTGCGTACATAGCGATCTTAGCTCTGTGTGCCGAGAAGCGTTGTTCCTCAATTTCCTTGATGTGTTATGAAAATTTTCGGCAAATCTCACTTACAGGCACGTAACTAAGTCGTTCCGAACGAAGGAAACTTGCGTACATAGCGATCTTAGCTCTGTGTGCCGAGAAGCGTTGTTCCTCAATTTCCTTGATGTGTTATGAAAATTTTCGGCAAATCTCACTTACAGGCACGTAACTAAGTCGTTCCGAACGAAGGAAACTTGCGTACATAGCGATCTTAGCTCTGTGTGCCGAGAAGCGTTGTTCCTCAATTTCCTTGATGTGTTATGAAAATTTTCGGCAAATCTCACTTACAGGCACGTAACTAAGTCGTTCCGAACGAAGGAAACTTGCGTACATAGCGATCTTAGCTCTGTGTGCCGAGAAGCGTTGTTCCTCAATTTCCTTGATGTGTTATGAAAATTTTCGGCAAATCTCACTTACAGGCACGTAACTAAGTCGTTCCGAACGAAGGAAACTTGCGTACATAGCGATCTTAGCTCTGTGTGCCGAGAAGCGTTGTTCCTCAATTTCCTTGATGTGTTATGAAAATTTTCGGCAAATCTCACTTACAGGCACGTAACTAAGTCGTTCCGAACGAAGGAAACTTGCGTACATAGCGATCTTAGCTCTGTGTGCCGAGAAGCGTTGTTCCTCAATTTCCTTGATGTGTTATGAAAATTTTCGGCAAATCTCACTTACAGGCACGTAACTAAGTCGTTCCGAACGAAGGAAACTTGCGTACATAGCGATCTTAGCTCTGTGTGCCGAGAAGCGTTGTTCCTCAATTTCCTTGATGTGTTATGAAAATTTTCGGCAAATCTCACTTACAGGCACGTAACTAAGTCGTTCCGAACGAAGGAAACTTGCGTACATAGCGATCTTAGCTCTGTGTGCCGAGAAGCGTTGTTCCTCAATTTCCTTGATGTGTTATGAAAATTTTCGGCAAATCTCACTTACAGGCACGTAACTAAGTCGTTCCGAACGAAGGAAACTTGCGTACATAGCGATCTTAGCTCTGTGTGCCGAGAAGCGTTGTTCCTCAATTTCCTTGATGTGTTATGAAAATTTTCGGCAAATCTCACTTACAGGCACGTAACTAAGTCGTTCCGAACGAAGGAAACTTGCGTACATAGCGATCTTAGCTCTGTGTGCCGAGAAGCGTTGTTCCTCAATTTCCTTGATGTGTTATGAAAATTTTCGGCAAATCTCACTTACAGGCACGTAACTAAGTCGTTCCGAACGAAGGAAACTTGCGTACATAGCGATCTTAGCTCTGTGTGCCGAGAAGCGTTGTTCCTCAATTTCCTTGATGTGTTATGAAAATTTTCGGCAAATCTCACTTACAGGCACGTAACTAAGTCGTTCCGAACGAAGGAAACTTGCGTACATAGCGATCTTAGCTCTGTGTGCCGAGAAGCGTTGTTCCTCAATTTCCTTGATGTGTTATGAAAATTTTCGGCAAATCTCACTTACAGGCACGTAACTAAGTCGTTCCGAACGAAGGAAACTTGCGTACATAGCGATCTTAGCTCTGTGTGCCGAGAAGCGTTGTTCCTCAATTTCCTTGATGTGTTATGAAAATTTTCGGCAAATCTCACTTACAGGCACGTAACTAAGTCGTTCCGAACGAAGGAAACTTGCGTACATAGCGATCTTAGCTCTGTGTGCCGAGAAGCGTTGTTCCTCAATTTCCTTGATGTGTTATGAAAATTTTCGGCAAATCTCACTTACAGGCACGTAACTAAGTCGTTCCGAACGAAGGAAACTTGCGTACATAGCGATCTTAGCTCTGTGTGCCGAGAAGCGTTGTTCCTCAATTTCCTTGATGTGTTATGAAAATTTTCGGCAAATCTCACTTACAGGCACGTAACTAAGTCGTTCCGAACGAAGGAAACTTGCGTACATAGCGATCTTAGCTCTGTGTGCCGAGAAGCGTTGTTCCTCAATTTCCTTGATGTGTTATGAAAATTTTCGGCAAATCTCACTTACAGGCACGTAACTAAGTCGTTCCGAACGAAGGAAACTTGCGTACATAGCGATCTTAGCTCTGTGTGCCGAGAAGCGTTGTTCCTCAATTTCCTTGATGTGTTATGAAAATTTTCGGCAAATCTCACTTACAGGCACGTAACTAAGTCGTTCCGAACGAAGGAAACTTGCGTACATAGCGATCTTAGCTCTGTGTGCCGAGAAGCGTTGTTCCTCAATTTCCTTGATGTGTTATGAAAATTTTCGGCAAATCTCACTTACAGGCACGTAACTAAGTCGTTCCGAACGAAGGAAACTTGCGTACATAGCGATCTTAGCTCTGTGTGCCGAGAAGCGTTGTTCCTCAATTTCCTTGATGTGTTATGAAAATTTTCGGCAAATCTCACTTACAGGCACGTAACTAAGTCGTTCCGAACGAAGGAAACTTGCGTACATAGCGATCTTAGCTCTGTGTGCCGAGAAGCGTTGTTCCTCAATTTCCTTGATGTGTTATGAAAATTTTCGGCAAATCTCACTTACAGGCACGTAACTAAGTCGTTCCGAACGAAGGAAACTTGCGTACATAGCGATCTTAGCTCTGTGTGCCGAGAAGCGTTGTTCCTCAATTTCCTTGATGTGTTATGAAAATTTTCGGCAAATCTCACTTACAGGCACGTAACTAAGTCGTTCCGAACGAAGGAAACTTGCGTACATAGCGATCTTAGCTCTGTGTGCCGAGAAGCGTTGTTCCTCAATTTCCTTGATGTGTTATGAAAATTTTCGGCAAATCTCACTTACAGGCACGTAACTAAGTCGTTCCGAACGAAGGAAACTTGCGTACATAGCGATCTTAGCTCTGTGTGCCGAGAAGCGTTGTTCCTCAATTTCCTTGATGTGTTATGAAAATTTTCGGCAAATCTCACTTACAGGCACGTAACTAAGTCGTTCCGAACGAAGGAAACTTGCGTACATAGCGATCTTAGCTCTGTGTGCCGAGAAGCGTTGTTCCTCAATTTCCTTGATGTGTTATGAAAATTTTCGGCAAATCTCACTTACAGGCACGTAACTAAGTCGTTCCGAACGAAGGAAACTTGCGTACATAGCGATCTTAGCTCTGTGTGCCGAGAAGCGTTGTTCCTCAATTTCCTTGATGTGTTATGAAAATTTTCGGCAAATCTCACTTACAGGCACGTAACTAAGTCGTTCCGAACGAAGGAAACTTGCGTACATAGCGATCTTAGCTCTGTGTGCCGAGAAGCGTTGTTCCTCAATTTCCTTGATGTGTTATGAAAATTTTCGGCAAATCTCACTTACAGGCACGTAACTAAGTCGTTCCGAACGAAGGAAACTTGCGTACATAGCGATCTTAGCTCTGTGTGCCGAGAAGCGTTGTTCCTCAATTTCCTTGATGTGTTATGAAAATTTTCGGCAAATCTCACTTACAGGCACGTAACTAAGTCGTTCCGAACGAAGGAAACTTGCGTACATAGCGATCTTAGCTCTGTGTGCCGAGAAGCGTTGTTCCTCAATTTCCTTGATGTGTTATGAAAATTTTCGGCAAATCTCGCTTACAGGCACGTAACTAAGTCGTTCCGAACGAAGGAAACTTGCGTACATAGCGATCTTAGCTCTGTGTGCCGAGAAGCGTTGTTCCTCAATTTCCTTGATGTGTTATGAAAATTTTCGGCAAATCTCACTTACAGGCACGTAACTAAGTCGTTCCGAACGAAGGAAACTTGCGTACATAGCGATCTTAGCTCTGTGTGCCGAGAAGCGTTGTTCCTCAATTTCCTTGATGTGTTATGAAAATTTTCGGCAAATCTCACTTACAGGCACGTAACTAAGTCGTTCCGAACGAAGGAAACTTGCGTACATAGCGATCTTAGCTCTGTGTGCCGAGAAGCGTTGTTCCTCAATTTCCTTGATGTGTTATGAAAATTTTCGGCAAATCTCGCTTACAGGCACGTAACTAAGTCGTTCCGAACGAAGGAAACTTGCGTACATAGCGATCTTAGCTCTGTGTGCCGAGAAGCGTTGTTCCTCAATTTCCTTGATGTGTTATGAAAATTTTCGGCAAATCTCACTTACAGGCACGTAACTAAGTCGTTCCGAACGAAGGAAACTTGCGTACATAGCGATCTTAGCTCTGTGTGCCGAGAAGCGTTGTTCCTCAATTTCCTTGATGTGTTATGAAAATTTTCGGCAAATCTCACTTACAGGCACGTAACTAAGTCGTTCCGAACGAAGGAAACTTGCGTACATAGCGATCTTAGCTCTGTGTGCCGAGAAGCGTTGTTCCTCAATTTCCTTGATGTGTTATGAAAATTTTCGGCAAATCTCACTTACAGGCACGTAACTAAGTCGTTCCGAACGAAGGAAACTTGCGTACATAGCGATCTTAGCTCTGTGTGCCGAGAAGCGTTGTTCCTCAATTTCCTTGATGTGTTATGAAAATTTTCGGCAAATCTCACTTACAGGCACGTAACTAAGTCGTTCCGAACGAAGGAAACTTGCGTACATAGCGATCTTAGCTCTGTGCCGAGAAGCGTTGTTCCTCAATTTCCTTGATGTGTTATGAAAATTTTCGGCAAATCTCACTTACAGGCACGTAACTAAGTCGTTCCGAACGAAGGAAACTTGCGTACATAGCGATCTTAGCTCTGTGTGCCGAGAAGCGTTGTTCCTCAATTTCCTTGATGTGTTATGAAAATTTTCGGCAAATCTCACTTACAGGCACGTAACTAAGTCGTTCCGAACGAAGGAAACTTGCGTACATAGCGATCTTAGCTCTGTGTGCCGAGAAGCGTTGTTCCTCAATTTCCTTGATGTGTTATGAAAATTTTCGGCAAATCTCACTTACAGGCACGTAACTAAGTCGTTCCGAACGAAGGAAACTTGCGTACATAGCGATCTTAGCTCTGTGTGCCGAGAAGCGTTGTTCCTCAATTTCCTTGATGTGTTATGAAAATTTTCGGCAAATCTCACTTACAGGCACGTAACTAAGTCGTTCCGAACGAAGGAAACTTGCGTACATAGCGATCTTAGCTCTGTGTGCCGAGAAGCGTTGTTCCTCAATTTCCTTGATGTGTTATGAAAATTTTCGGCAAATCTCACTTACAGGCACGTAACTAAGTCGTTCCGAACGAAGGAAACTTGCGTACATAGCGATCTTAGCTCTGTGTGCCGAGAAGCGTTGTTCCTCAATTTCCTTGATGTGTTATGAAAATTTTCGGCAAATCTCACTTACAGGCACGTAACTAAGTCGTTCCGAACGAAGGAAACTTGCGTACATAGCGATCTTAGCTCTGTGTGCCGAGAAGCGTTGTTCCTCAATTTCCTTGATGTGTTATGAAAATTTTCGGCAAATCTCACTTACAGGCACGTAACTAAGTCGTTCCGAACGAAGGAAACTTGCGTACATAGCGATCTTAGCTCTGTGTGCCGAGAAGCGTTGTTCCTCAATTTCCTTGATGTGTTATGAAAATTTTCGGCAAATCTCACTTACAGGCACGTAACTAAGTCGTTCCGAACGAAGGAAACTTGCGTACATAGCGATCTTAGCTCTGTGTGCCGAGAAGCGTTGTTCCTCAATTTCCTTGATGTGTTATGAAAATTTTCGGCAAATCTCGCTTACAGGCACGTAACTAAGTCGTTCCGAACGAAGGAAACTTGCGTACATAGCGATCTTAGCTCTGTGTGCCGAGAAGCGTTGTTCCTCAATTTCCTTGATGTGTTATGAAAATTTTCGGCAAATCTCACTTACAGGCACGTAACTAAGTCGTTCCGAACGAAGGAAACTTGCGTACATAGCGATCTTAGCTCTGTGTGCCGAGAAGCGTTGTTCCTCAATTTCCTTGATGTGTTATGAAAATTTTCGGCAAATCTCACTTACAGGCACGTAACTAAGTCGTTCCGAACGAAGGAAACTTGCGTACATAGCGATCTTAGCTCTGTGTGCCGAGAAGCGTTGTTCCTCAATTTCCTTGATGTGTTATGAAAATTTTCGGCAAATCTCACTTACAGGCACGTAACTAAGTCGTTCCGAACGAAGGAAACTTGCGTACATAGCGATCTTAGCTCTGTGTGCCGAGAAGCGTTGTTCCTCAATTTCCTTGATGTGTTATGAAAATTTTCGGCAAATCTCACTTACAGGCACGTAACTAAGTCGTTCCGAACGAAGGAAACTTGCGTACATAGCGATCTTAGCTCTGTGTGCCGAGAAGCGTTGTTCCTCAATTTCCTTGATGTGTTATGAAAATTTTCGGCAAATCTCACTTACAGGCACGTAACTAAGTCGTTCCGAACGAAGGAAACTTGCGTACATAGCGATCTTAGCTCTGTGTGCCGAGAAGCGTTGTTCCTCAATTTCCTTGATGTGTTATGAAAATTTTCGGCAAATCTCACTTACAGGCACGTAACTAAGTCGTTCCGAACGAAGGAAACTTGCGTACATAGCGATCTTAGCTCTGTGTGCCGAGAAGCGTTGTTCCTCAATTTCCTTGATGTGTTATGAAAATTTTCGGCAAATCTCACTTACAGGCACGTAACTAAGTCGTTCCGAACGAAGGAAACTTGCGTACATAGCGATCTTAGCTCTGTGTGCCGAGAAGCGTTGTTCCTCAATTTCCTTGATGTGTTATGAAAATTTTCGGCAAATCTCACTTACAGGCACGTAACTAAGTCGTTCCGAACGAAGGAAACTTGCGTACATAGCGATCTTAGCTCTGTGAGCCGAGAAGCGTTGTTCCTCAATTTCCTTGATGTGTTATGAAAATTTTCGGCAAATCTCACTTACAGGCACGTAACTAAGTCGTTCCGAACGAAGGAAACTTGCGTACATAGCGATCTTAGCTCTGTGTGCCGAGAAGCGTTGTTCCTCAATTTCCTTGATGTGTTATGAAAATTTTCGGCAAATCTCACTTACAGGCACGTAACTAAGTCGTTCCGAACGAAGGAAACTTGCGTACATAGCGATCTTAGCTCTGTGAGCCGAGAAGCGTTGTTCCTCAATTTCCTTGATGTGTTATGAAAATTTTCGGCAAATCTCACTTACAGGCACGTAACTAAGTCGTTCCGAACGAAGGAAACTTGCGTACATAGCGATCTTAGCTCTGTGTGCCGAGAAGCGTTGTTCCTCAATTTCCTTGATGTGTTATGAAAATTTTCGGCAAATCTCACTTACAGGCACGTAACTAAGTCGTTCCGAACGAAGGAAACTTGCGTACATAGCGATCTTAGCTCTGTGTGCCGAGAAGCGTTGTTCCTCAATTTCCTTGATGTGTTATGAAAATTTTCGGCAAATCTCACTTACAGGCACGTAACTAAGTCGTTCCGAACGAAGGAAACTTGCGTACATAGCGATCTTAGCTCTGTGTGCCGAGAAGCGTTGTTCCTCAATTTCCTTGATGTGTTATGAAAATTTTCGGCAAATCTCACTTACAGGCACGTAACTAAGTCGTTCCGAACGAAGGAAACTTGCGTACATAGCGATCTTAGCTCTGTGTGCCGAGAAGCGTTGTTCCTCAATTTCCTTGATGTGTTATGAAAATTTTCGGCAAATCTCACTTACAGGCACGTAACTAAGTCGTTCCGAACGAAGGAAACTTGCGTACATAGCGATCTTAGCTCTGTGTGCCGAGAAGCGTTGTTCCTCAATTTCCTTGATGTGTTATGAAAATTTTCGGCAAATCTCACTTACAGGCACGTAACTAAGTCGTTCCGAACGAAGGAAACTTGCGTACATAGCGATCTTAGCTCTGTGTGCCGAGAAGCGTTGTTCCTCAATTTCCTTGATGTGTTATGAAAATTTTCGGCAAATCTCACTTACAGGCACGTAACTAAGTCGTTCCGAACGAAGGAAACTTGCGTACATAGCGATCTTAGCTCTGTGTGCCGAGAAGCGTTGTTCCTCAATTTCCTTGATGTGTTATGAAAATTTTCGGCAAATCTCGCTTACAGGCACGTAACTAAGTCGTTCCGAACGAAGGAAACTTGCGTACATAGCGATCTTAGCTCTGTGTGCCGAGAAGCGTTGTTCCTCAATTTCCTTGATGTGTTATGAAAATTTTCGGCAAATCTCACTTACAGGCACGTAACTAAGTCGTTCCGAACGAAGGAAACTTGCGTACATAGCGATCTTAGCTCTGTGTGCCGAGAAGCGTTGTTCCTCAATTTCCTTGATGTGTTATGAAAATTTTCGGCAAATCTCACTTACAGGCACGTAACTAAGTCGTTCCGAACGAAGGAAACTTGCGTACATAGCGATCTTAGCTCTGTGTGCCGAGAAGCGTTGTTCCTCAATTTCCTTGATGTGTTATGAAAATTTTCGGCAAATCTCACTTACAGGCACGTAACTAAGTCGTTCCGAACGAAGGAAACTTGCGTACATAGCGATCTTAGCTCTGTGTGCCGAGAAGCGTTGTTCCTCAATTTCCTTGATGTGTTATGAAAATTTTCGGCAAATCTCGCTTACACGCACGTAACTAAGTCCCGAACGAAGGAAACTTGCGTACATTGGACTTAGAATT
>JAXRKO010001353.1:0-18030 GCA_037039905.1 Formica aserva
GCGACAAAGACTAGCACGCACGATGCGATGGACGGCGAATTAAAATAATCGCGACCGCGACCGCGTAATCCAGTGGGAAAATCGAGACGATCGTCCATCGCTAGATTCGGCACTCGCGTTTTCAAAAATACTCACGACACTTGTCACAGACTGCACGAAGCACATGTTTAAGAAATACTTTTCGCGACAAAGACTAGCACGCACGATGCGATGGACGGCGAATTAAAATAATCGCGACCGCGACCGCGTAATCCAGTGGGAAAATCGAGACGATCGTCCATCGCTAGATTCGGCACTCGCGTTTTCAAAAATACTCACGACACTTGTCACAGACTGCACGAAGCACATGTTTAAGAAATACTTTTCGCGACAAAGACTAGAACGCACGATGCGATGGACGGCGAATTAAAATAATCGCGACCGCGACCGCGTAATCCAGTGGGAAAAT
This sequence comes from Formica aserva, assembly GCA_037039905.1. Taxonomy (NCBI): domain Eukaryota; kingdom Metazoa; phylum Arthropoda; class Insecta; order Hymenoptera; family Formicidae; genus Formica; species Formica aserva. Next base: position 449 of record JAXRKO010001353.1, read on the forward strand.
CGAGACGATCGTCCATCGCTAGATTCGGCACTCGCGTTTTCAAAAATACTCACGACACTTGTCACAGACTGCACGAAGCACATGTTTAAGAAATACTTTTCGCGACAAAGACTAGAACGCACGATGCGATGGACGGCGAATTAAAATAATCGCGACCGCGACCGCGTAATCCAGTGGGAAAATCGAGACGATCGTCCATCGCTAGATTCGGCACTCGCGTTTTCAAAAATACTCACGACACTTGTCACAGACTGCACGAAGCACATGTTTAAGAAATACTTTTCGCGACAAAGACTAGCACGCACGATGCGATGGACGGCGAATTAAAATAATCGCGACCGCGACCGCGTAATCCAGTGGGAAAATCGAGACGATCGTCCATCGCTAGATTCGGCACTCGCGTTTTCAAAAATACTCACGACACTTGTCACAGACTGCACGAAGCACATGTTTAATAAATACTTTTCGCGACAAAGACTAGAACGCACGATGCGATGGACGGCGAATTAAAATAATCGCGACCGCGACCGCGTAATCCAGTGGGAAAATCGAGACGATCGTCCATCGCTAGATTCGGCACTCGCGTTTTTAAAAATACTCACGACACTTGTCACAGACTGCACGAAGCACATGTTTAAGAAATACTTTTCGCGACAAAGACTAGAACGCACGATGCGATGGACGGCGAATTAAAATAATCGCGACCGCGACCGCGTAATCCAGTGGGAAAATCGAGACGATCGTCCATCGCTAGATTCGGCACTCGCGTTTTTAAAAATACTCACGACACTTGTCACAGACTGCACGAAGCACATGTTTAAGAAATACTTTTCGCGACAAAGACTAGAACGCACGATGCGATGGACGGCGAATTAAAATAATCGCGACCGCGACCGCGTAATCCAGTGGGAAAATCGAGACGATCGTCCATCGCTAGATTCGGCACTCGCGTTTTCAAAAATACTCACGACACTTGTCACAGACTGCACGAAGCACATGTTTAATAAATACTTTTCGCGACAAAGACTAGAACGCACGATGCGATGGACGGCGAATTAAAATAATCGCGACCGCGACCGCGTAATCCAGTGGGAAAATCGAGACGATCGTCCATCGCTAGATTCGGCACTCGCGTTTTCAAAAATACTCACGACACTTGTCACAGACTGCACGAAGCACATGTTTAAGAAATACTTTTCGCGACAAAGACTAGAACGCACGATGCGATGGACGGCGAATTAAAATAATCGCGACCGCGACCGCGTAATCCAGTGGGAAAATCGAGACGATCGTCCATCGCTAGATTCGGCACTCGCGTTTTCAAAAATACTCACGACACTTGTCACAGACTGCACGAAGCACATGTTTAAGAAATACTTTTCGCGACAAAGACTAGAACGCACGATGCGATGGACGGCGAATTAAAATAATCGCGACCGCGACCGCGTAATCCAGTGGGAAAATCGAGACGATCGTCCATCGCTAGATTCGGCACTCGCGTTTTCAAAAATACTCACGACACTTGTCACAGACTGCACGAAGCACATGTTTAAGAAATACTTTTCGCGACAAAGACTAGCACGCACGATGCGATGGACGGCGAATTAAAATAATCGCGACCGCGACCGCGTAATCCAGTGGGAAAATCGAGACGATCGTCCATCGCTAGATTCGGCACTCGCGTTTTCAAAAATACTCACGACACTTGTCACAGACTGCACGAAGCACATGTTTAATAAATACTTTTCGCGACAAAGACTAGAACGCACGATGCGATGGACGGCGAATTAAAATAATCGCGACCGCGACCGCGTAATCCAGTGGGAAAATCGAGACGATCGTCCATCGCTAGATTCGGCACTCGCGTTTTCAAAAATACTCACGACACTTGTCACAGACTGCACGAAGCACATGTTTAAGAAATACTTTTCGCGACAAAGACTAGAACGCACGATGCGATGGACGGCGAATTAAAATAATCGCGACCGCGACCGCGTAATCCAGTGGGAAAATCGAGACGATCGTCCATCGCTAGATTCGGCACTCGCGTTTTCAAAAATACTCACGACACTTGTCACAGACTGCACGAAGCACATGTTTAAGAAATACTTTTCGCGACAAAGACTAGCACGCACGATGCGATGGACGGCGAATTAAAATAATCGCGACCGCGACCGCGTAATCCAGTGGGAAAATCGAGACGATCGTCCATCGCTAGATTCGGCACTCGCGTTTTTAAAAATACTCACGACACTTGTCACAGACTGCACGAAGCACATGTTTAAGAAATACTTTTCGCGACAAAGACTAGCACGCACGATGCGATGGACGGCGAATTAAAATAATCGCGACCGCGACCGCGTAATCCAGTGGGAAAATCGAGACGATCGTCCATCGCTAGATTCGGCACTCGCGTTTTCAAAAATACTCACGACACTTGTCACAGACTGCACGAAGCACATGTTTAAGAAATACTTTTCGCGACAAAGACTAGAACGCACGATGCGATGGACGGCGAATTAAAATAATCGCGACCGCGACCGCGTAATCCAGTGGGAAAATCGAGACGATCGTCCATCGCTAGATTCGGCACTCGCGTTTTCAAAAATACTCACGACACTTGTCACAGACTGCACGAAGCACATGTTTAAGAATACTTTTCGCGACAAAGACTAGAACGCACGATGCGATGGACGGCGAATTAAAATAATCGCGACCGCGACCGCGTAATCCAGTGGGAAAATCGAGACGATCGTCCATCGCTAGATTCGGCACTCGCGTTTTCAAAAATACTCACGACACTTGTCACAGACTGCACGAAGCACATGTTTAATAAATACTTTTCGCGACAAAGACTAGAACGCACGATGCGATGGACGGCGAATTAAAATAATCGCGACCGCGACCGCGTAATCCAGTGGGAAAATCGAGACGATCGTCCATCGCTAGATTCGGCACTCGCGTTTTCAAAAATACTCACGACACTTGTCACAGACTGCACGAAGCACATGTTTAAGAAATACTTTTCGCGACAAAGACTAGCACGCACGATGCGATGGACGGCGAATTAAAATAATCGCGACCGCGACCGCGTAATCCAGTGGGAAAATCGAGACGATCGTCCATCGCTAGATTCGGCACTCGCGTTTTCAAAAATACTCACGACACTTGTCACAGACTGCACGAAGCACATGTTTAAGAAATACTTTTCGCGACAAAGACTAGAACGCACGATGCGATGGACGGCGAATTAAAATAATCGCGACCGCGACCGCGTAATCCAGTGGGAAAATCGAGACGATCGTCCATCGCTAGATTCGGCACTCGCGTTTTCAAAAATACTCACGACACTTGTCACAGACTGCACGAAGCACATGTTTAATAAATACTTTTCGCGACAAAGACTAGAACGCACGATGCGATGGACGGCGAATTAAAATAATCGCGACCGCGACCGCGTAATCCAGTGGGAAAATCGAGACGATCGTCCATCGCTAGATTCGGCACTCGCGTTTTCAAAAATACTCACGACACTTGTCACAGACTGCACGAAGCACATGTTTAAGAAATACTTTTCGCGACAAAGACTAGCACGCACGATGCGATGGACGGCGAATTAAAATAATCGCGACCGCGACCGCGTAATCCAGTGGGAAAATCGAGACGATCGTCCATCGCTAGATTCGGCACTCGCGTTTTTAAAAATACTCACGACACTTGTCACAGACTGCACGAAGCACATGTTTAATAAATACTTTTCGCGACAAAGACTAGAACGCACGATGCGATGGACGGCGAATTAAAATAATCGCGACCGCGACCGCGTAATCCAGTGGGAAAATCGAGACGATCGTCCATCGCTAGATTCGGCACTCGCGTTTTCAAAAATACTCACGACACTTGTCACAGACTGCACGAAGCACATGTTTAAGAAATACTTTTCGCGACAAAGACTAGCACGCACGATGCGATGGACGGCGAATTAAAATAATCGCGACCGCGACCGCGTAATCCAGTGGGAAAATCGAGACGATCGTCCATCGCTAGATTCGGCACTCGCGTTTTCAAAAATACTCACGACACTTGTCACAGACTGCACGAAGCACATGTTTAAGAAATACTTTTCGCGACAAAGACTAGAACGCACGATGCGATGGACGGCGAATTAAAATAATCGCGACCGCGACCGCGTAATCCAGTGGGAAAATCGAGACGATCGTCCATCGCTAGATTCGGCACTCGCGTTTTTAAAAATACTCACGACACTTGTCACAGACTGCACGAAGCACATGTTTAAGAAATACTTTTCGCGACAAAGACTAGCACGCACGATGCGATGGACGGCGAATTAAAATAATCGCGACCGCGACCGCGTAATCCAGTGGGAAAATCGAGACGATCGTCCATCGCTAGATTCGGCACTCGCGTTTTTAAAAATACTCACGACACTTGTCACAGACTGCACGAAGCACATGTTTAATAAATACTTTTCGCGACAAAGACTAGAACGCACGATGCGATGGACGGCGAATTAAAATAATCGCGACCGCGACCGCGTAATCCAGTGGGAAAATCGAGACGATCGTCCATCGCTAGATTCGGCACTCGCGTTTTTAAAAATACTCACGACACTTGTCACAGACTGCACGAAGCACATGTTTAAGAAATACTTTTCGCGACAAAGACTAGCACGCACGATGCGATGGACGGCGAATTAAAATAATCGCGACCGCGACCGCGTAATCCAGTGGGAAAATCGAGACGATCGTCCATCGCTAGATTCGGCACTCGCGTTTTAAAAATACTCACGACACTTGTCACAGACTGCACGAAGCACATGTTTAAGAAATACTTTTCGCGACAAAGACTAGAACGCACGATGCGATGGACGGCGAATTAAAATAATCGCGACCGCGACCGCGTAATCCAGTGGGAAAATCGAGACGATCGTCCATCGCTAGATTCGGCACTCGCGTTTTCAAAAAAATACTCACGACACTTGTCACAGACTGCACGAAGCACATGTTTAATAAATACTTTTCGCGACAAAGACTAGAACGCACGATGCGATGGACGGCGAATTAAAATAATCGCGACCGCGACCGCGTAATCCAGTGGGAAAATCGAGACGATCGTCCATCGCTAGATTCGGCACTCGCGTTTTCAAAAATACTCACGACACTTGTCACAGACTGCACGAAGCACATGTTTAATAAATACTTTTCGCGACAAAGACTAGAACGCACGATGCGATGGACGGCGAATTAAAATAATCGCGACCGCGACCGCGTAATCCAGTGGGAAAATCGAGACGATCGTCCATCGCTAGATTCGGCACTCGCGTTTTTAAAAATACTCACGACACTTGTCACAGACTGCACGAAGCACATGTTTAATAAATACTTTTCGCGACAAAGACTAGAACGCACGATGCGATGGACGGCGAATTAAAATAATCGCGACCGCGACCGCGTAATCCAGTGGGAAAATCGAGACGATCGTCCATCGCTAGATTCGGCACTCGCGTTTTCAAAAATACTCACGACACTTGTCACAGACTGCACGAAGCACATGTTTAATAAATACTTTTCGCGACAAAGACTAGAACGCACGATGCGATGGACGGCGAATTAAAATAATCGCGACCGCGACCGCGTAATCCAGTGGGAAAATCGAGACGATCGTCCATCGCTAGATTCGGCACTCGCGTTTTTAAAAATACTCACGACACTTGTCACAGACTGCACGAAGCACATGTTTAAGAAATACTTTTCGCGACAAAGACTAGCACGCACGATGCGATGGACGGCGAATTAAAATAATCGCGACCGCGACCGCGTAATCCAGTGGGAAAATCGAGACGATCGTCCATCGCTAGATTCGGCACTCGCGTTTTCAAAAATACTCACGACACTTGTCACAGACTGCACGAAGCACATGTTTAACTTTTCGCGACAAAGACTAGAACGCACGATGCGATGGACGGCGAATTAAAATAATCGCGACCGCGACCGCGTAATCCAGTGGGAAAATCGAGACGATCGTCCATCGCTAGATTCGGCACTCGCGTTTTCAAAAATACTCACGACACTTGTCACAGACTGCACGAAGCACATGTTTAATAAATACTTTTCGCGACAAAGACTAGAACGCACGATGCGATGGACGGCGAATTAAAATAATCGCGACCGCGACCGCGTAATCCAGTGGGAAAATCGAGACGATCGTCCATCGCTAGATTCGGCACTCGCGTTTTAAAAAATACTCACGACACTTGTCACAGACTGCACGAAGCACATGTTTAATAAATACTTTTCGCGACAAAGACTAGAACGCACGATGCGATGGACGGCGAATTAAAATAATCGCGACCGCGACCGCGTAATCCAGTGGGAAAATCGAGACGATCGTCCATCGCTAGATTCGGCACTCGCGTTTTCAAAAATACTCACGACACTTGTCACAGACTGCACGAAGCACATGTTTAAGAAATACTTTTCGCGACAAAGACTAGAACGCACGATGCGATGGACGGCGAATTAAAATAATCGCGACCGCGACCGCGTAATCCAGTGGGAAAATCGAGACGATCGTCCATCGCTAGATTCGGCACTCGCGTTTTCAAAAATACTCACGACACTTGTCACAGACTGCACGAAGCACATGTTTAATAAATACTTTTCGCGACAAAGACTAGAACGCACGATGCGATGGACGGCGAATTAAAATAATCGCGACCGCGACCGCGTAATCCAGTGGGAAAATCGAGACGATCGTCCATCGCTAGATTCGGCACTCGCGTTTTCAAAAAAATACTCACGACACTTGTCACAGACTGCACGAAGCACATGTTTAATAAATACTTTTCGCGACAAAGACTAGAACGCACGATGCGATGGACGGCGAATTAAAATAATCGCGACCGCGACCGCGTAATCCAGTGGGAAAATCGAGACGATCGTCCATCGCTAGATTCGGCACTCGCGTTTTCAAAAATACTCACGACACTTGTCACAGACTGCACGAAGCACATGTTTAAGAAATACTTTTCGCGACAAAGACTAGAACGCACGATGCGATGGACGGCGAATTAAAATAATCGCGACCGCGACCGCGTAATCCAGTGGGAAAATCGAGACGATCGTCCATCGCTAGATTCGGCACTCGCGTTTTCAAAAATACTCACGACACTTGTCACAGACTGCACGAAGCACATGTTTAAGAAATACTTTTCGCGACAAAGACTAGAACGCACGATGCGATGGACGGCGAATTAAAATAATCGCGACCGCGACCGCGTAATCCAGTGGGAAAATCGAGACGATCGTCCATCGCTAGATTCGGCACTCGCGTTTTCAAAAAAATACTCACGACACTTGTCACAGACTGCACGAAGCACATGTTTAATAAATACTTTTCGCGACAAAGACTAGAACGCACGATGCGATGGACGGCGAATTAAAATAATCGCGACCGCGACCGCGTAATCCAGTGGGAAAATCGAGACGATCGTCCATCGCTAGATTCGGCACTCGCGTTTTCAAAAATACTCACGACACTTGTCACAGACTGCACGAAGCACATGTTTAATAAATACTTTTCGCGACAAAGACTAGAACGCACGATGCGATGGACGGCGAATTAAAATAATCGCGACCGCGACCGCGTAATCCAGTGGGAAAATCGAGACGATCGTCCATCGCTAGATTCGGCACTCGCGTTTTCAAAAATACTCACGACACTTGTCACAGACTGCACGAAGCACATGTTTAAGAAATACTTTTCGCGACAAAGACTAGAACGCACGATGCGATGGACGGCGAATTAAAATAATCGCGACCGCGACCGCGTAATCCAGTGGGAAAATCGAGACGATCGTCCATCGCTAGATTCGGCACTCGCGTTTTCAAAAATACTCACGACACTTGTCACAGACTGCACGAAGCACATGTTTAAGAAATACTTTTCGCGACAAAGACTAGAACGCACGATGCGATGGACGGCGAATTAAAATAATCGCGACCGCGACCGCGTAATCCAGTGGGAAAATCGAGACGATCGTCCATCGCTAGATTCGGCACTCGCGTTTTTAAAAATACTCACGACACTTGTCACAGACTGCACGAAGCACATGTTTAAGAAATACTTTTCGCGACAAAGACTAGCACGCACGATGCGATGGACGGCGAATTAAAATAATCGCGACCGCGACCGCGTAATCCAGTGGGAAAATCGAGACGATCGTCCATCGCTAGATTCGGCACTCGCGTTTTCAAAAATACTCACGACACTTGTCACAGACTGCACGAAGCACATGTTTAATAAATACTTTTCGCGACAAAGACTAGAACGCACGATGCGATGGACGGCGAATTAAAATAATCGCGACCGCGACCGCGTAATCCAGTGGGAAAATCGAGACGATCGTCCATCGCTAGATTCGGCACTCGCGTTTTCAAAAATACTCACGACACTTGTCACAGACTGCACGAAGCACATGTTTAAGAAATACTTTTCGCGACAAAGACTAGAACGCACGATGCGATGGACGGCGAATTAAAATAATCGCGACCGCGACCGCGTAATCCAGTGGGAAAATCGAGACGATCGTCCATCGCTAGATTCGGCACTCGCGTTTTCAAAAATACTCACGACACTTGTCACAGACTGCACGAAGCACATGTTTAAGAAATACTTTTCGCGACAAAGACTAGAACGCACGATGCGATGGACGGCGAATTAAAATAATCGCGACCGCGACCGCGTAATCCAGTGGGAAAATCGAGACGATCGTCCATCGCTAGATTCGGCACTCGCGTTTTCAAAAATACTCACGACACTTGTCACAGACTGCACGAAGCACATGTTTAAGAAATACTTTTCGCGACAAAGACTAGCACGCACGATGCGATGGACGGCGAATTAAAATAATCGCGACCGCGACCGCGTAATCCAGTGGGAAAATCGAGACGATCGTCCATCGCTAGATTCGGCACTCGCGTTTTCAAAAATACTCACGACACTTGTCACAGACTGCACGAAGCACATGTTTAATAAATACTTTTCGCGACAAAGACTAGAACGCACGATGCGATGGACGGCGAATTAAAATAATCGCGACCGCGACCGCGTAATCCAGTGGGAAAATCGAGACGATCGTCCATCGCTAGATTCGGCACTCGCGTTTTTAAAAATACTCACGACACTTGTCACAGACTGCACGAAGCACATGTTTAAGAAATACTTTTCGCGACAAAGACTAGCACGCACGATGCGATGGACGGCGAATTAAAATAATCGCGACCGCGACCGCGTAATCCAGTGGGAAAATCGAGACGATCGTCCATCGCTAGATTCGGCACTCGCGTTTTCAAAAATACTCACGACACTTGTCACAGACTGCACGAAGCACATGTTTAATAAATACTTTTCGCGACAAAGACTAGAACGCACGATGCGATGGACGGCGAATTAAAATAATCGCGACCGCGACCGCGTAATCCAGTGGGAAAATCGAGACGATCGTCCATCGCTAGATTCGGCACTCGCGTTTTTAAAAATACTCACGACACTTGTCACAGACTGCACGAAGCACATGTTTAATAAATACTTTTCGCGACAAAGACTAGAACGCACGATGCGATGGACGGCGAATTAAAATAATCGCGACCGCGACCGCGTAATCCAGTGGGAAAATCGAGACGATCGTCCATCGCTAGATTCGGCACTCGCGTTTTCAAAAATACTCACGACACTTGTCACAGACTGCACGAAGCACATGTTTAAGAAATACTTTTCGCGACAAAGACTAGAACGCACGATGCGATGGACGGCGAATTAAAATAATCGCGACCGCGACCGCGTAATCCAGTGGGAAAATCGAGACGATCGTCCATCGCTAGATTCGGCACTCGCGTTTTCAAAAATACTCACGACACTTGTCACAGACTGCACGAAGCACATGTTTAATAAATACTTTTCGCGACAAAGACTAGAACGCACGATGCGATGGACGGCGAATTAAAATAATCGCGACCGCGACCGCGTAATCCAGTGGGAAAATCGAGACGATCGTCCATCGCTAGATTCGGCACTCGCGTTTTCAAAAATACTCACGACACTTGTCACAGACTGCACGAAGCACATGTTTAAGAAATACTTTTCGCGACAAAGACTAGCACGCACGATGCGATGGACGGCGAATTAAAATAATCGCGACCGCGACCGCGTAATCCAGTGGGAAAATCGAGACGATCGTCCATCGCTAGATTCGGCACTCGCGTTTTCAAAAATACTCACGACACTTGTCACAGACTGCACGAAGCACATGTTTAAGAAATACTTTTCGCGACAAAGACTAGAACGCACGATGCGATGGACGGCGAATTAAAATAATCGCGACCGCGACCGCGTAATCCAGTGGGAAAATCGAGACGATCGTCCATCGCTAGATTCGGCACTCGCGTTTTCAAAAATACTCACGACACTTGTCACAGACTGCACGAAGCACATGTTTAAGAAATACTTTTCGCGACAAAGACTAGAACGCACGATGCGATGGACGGCGAATTAAAATAATCGCGACCGCGACCGCGTAATCCAGTGGGAAAATCGAGACGATCGTCCATCGCTAGATTCGGCACTCGCGTTTTCAAAAATACTCACGACACTTGTCACAGACTGCACGAAGCACATGTTTAATAAATACTTTTCGCGACAAAGACTAGAACGCACGATGCGATGGACGGCGAATTAAAATAATCGCGACCGCGACCGCGTAATCCAGTGGGAAAATCGAGACGATCGTCCATCGCTAGATTCGGCACTCGCGTTTTCAAAAAAATACTCACGACACTTGTCACAGACTGCACGAAGCACATGTTTAAGAAATACTTTTCGCGACAAAGACTAGAACGCACGATGCGATGGACGGCGAATTAAAATAATCGCGACCGCGACCGCGTAATCCAGTGGGAAAATCGAGACGATCGTCCATCGCTAGATTCGGCACTCGCGTTTTCAAAAATACTCACGACACTTGTCACAGACTGCACGAAGCACATGTTTAAGAAATACTTTTCGCGACAAAGACTAGAACGCACGATGCGATGGACGGCGAATTAAAATAATCGCGACCGCGACCGCGTAATCCAGTGGGAAAATCGAGACGATCGTCCATCGCTAGATTCGGCACTCGCGTTTTCAAAAATACTCACGACACTTGTCACAGACTGCACGAAGCACATGTTTAAGAAATACTTTTCGCGACAAAGACTAGAACGCACGATGCGATGGACGGCGAATTAAAATAATCGCGACCGCGACCGCGTAATCCAGTGGGAAAATCGAGACGATCGTCCATCGCTAGATTCGGCACTCGCGTTTTTAAAAATACTCACGACACTTGTCACAGACTGCACGAAGCACATGTTTAAGAAATACTTTTCGCGACAAAGACTAGAACGCACGATGCGATGGACGGCGAATTAAAATAATCGCGACCGCGACCGCGTAATCCAGTGGGAAAATCGAGACGATCGTCCATCGCTAGATTCGGCACTCGCGTTTTTAAAAATACTCACGACACTTGTCACAGACTGCACGAAGCACATGTTTAATAAATACTTTTCGCGACAAAGACTAGAACGCACGATGCGATGGACGGCGAATTAAAATAATCGCGACCGCGACCGCGTAATCCAGTGGGAAAATCGAGACGATCGTCCATCGCTAGATTCGGCACTCGCGTTTTCAAAAATACTCACGACACTTGTCACAGACTGCACGAAGCACATGTTTAAGAAATACTTTTCGCGACAAAGACTAGAACGCACGATGCGATGGACGGCGAATTAAAATAATCGCGACCGCGACCGCGTAATCCAGTGGGAAAATCGAGACGATCGTCCATCGCTAGATTCGGCACTCGCGTTTTCAAAAATACTCACGACACTTGTCACAGACTGCACGAAGCACATGTTTAAGAAATACTTTTCGCGACAAAGACTAGAACGCACGATGCGATGGACGGCGAATTAAAATAATCGCGACCGCGACCGCGTAATCCAGTGGGAAAATCGAGACGATCGTCCATCGCTAGATTCGGCACTCGCGTTTTCAAAAATACTCACGACACTTGTCACAGACTGCACGAAGCACATGTTTAAGAAATACTTTTCGCGACAAAGACTAGAACGCACGATGCGATGGACGGCGAATTAAAATAATCGCGACCGCGACCGCGTAATCCAGTGGGAAAATCGAGACGATCGTCCATCGCTAGATTCGGCACTCGCGTTTTCAAAAATACTCACGACACTTGTCACAGACTGCACGAAGCACATGTTTAATAAATACTTTTCGCGACAAAGACTAGAACGCACGATGCGATGGACGGCGAATTAAAATAATCGCGACCGCGACCGCGTAATCCAGTGGGAAAATCGAGACGATCGTCCATCGCTAGATTCGGCACTCGCGTTTTTAAAAATACTCACGACACTTGTCACAGACTGCACGAAGCACATGTTTAAGAAATACTTTTCGCGACAAAGACTAGCACGCACGATGCGATGGACGGCGAATTAAAATAATCGCGACCGCGACCGCGTAATCCAGTGGGAAAATCGAGACGATCGTCCATCGCTAGATTCGGCACTCGCGTTTTTAAAAATACTCACGACACTTGTCACAGACTGCACGAAGCACATGTTTAATAAATACTTTTCGCGACAAAGACTAGAACGCACGATGCGATGGACGGCGAATTAAAATAATCGCGACCGCGTAATCCAGTGGGAAAATCGAGACGATCGTCCATCGCTAGATTCGGCACTCGCGTTTTCAAAAATACTCACGACACTTGTCACAGACTGCACGAAGCACATGTTTAAGAAATACTTTTCGCGACAAAGACTAGAACGCACGATGCGATGGACGGCGAATTAAAATAATCGCGACCGCGACCGCGTAATCCAGTGGGAAAATCGAGACGATCGTCCATCGCTAGATTCGGCACTCGCGTTTTCAAAAATACTCACGACACTTGTCACAGACTGCACGAAGCACATGTTTAAGAAATACTTTTCGCGACAAAGACTAGCACGCACGATGCGATGGACGGCGAATTAAAATAATCGCGACCGCGACCGCGTAATCCAGTGGGAAAATCGAGACGATCGTCCATCGCTAGATTCGGCACTCGCGTTTTCAAAAATACTCACGACACTTGTCACAGACTGCACGAAGCACATGTTTAAGAAATACTTTTCGCGAAAAAGACTAGCACGCACGATGCGATGGACGGCGAATTAAAATAATCGCGACCGCGACCGCGTAATCCAGTGGGAAAATCGAGACGATCGTCCATCGCTAGATTCGGCACTCGCGTTTTCAAAAATACTCACGACACTTGTCACAGACTGCACGAAGCACATGTTTAATAAATACTTTTCGCGACAAAGACTAGAACGCACGATGCGATGGACGGCGAATTAAAATAATCGCGACCGCGACCGCGTAATCCAGTGGGAAAATCGAGACGATCGTCCATCGCTAGATTCGGCACTCGCGTTTTTAAAAATACTCACGACACTTGTCACAGACTGCACGAAGCACATGTTTAAGAAATACTTTTCGCGACAAAGACTAGCACGCACGATGCGATGGACGGCGAATTAAAATAATCGCGACCGCGACCGCGTAATCCAGTGGGAAAATCGAGACGATCGTCCATCGCTAGATTCGGCACTCGCGTTTTTAAAAATACTCACGACACTTGTCACAGACTGCACGAAGCACATGTTTAATAAATACTTTTCGCGACAAAGACTAGAACGCACGATGCGATGGACGGCGAATTAAAATAATCGCGACCGCGACCGCGTAATCCAGTGGGAAAATCGAGACGATCGTCCATCGCTAGATTCGGCACTCGCGTTTTTAAAAATACTCACGACACTTGTCACAGACTGCACGAAGCACATGTTTAAGAAATACTTTTCGCGACAAAGACTAGAACGCACGATGCGATGGACGGCGAATTAAAATAATCGCGACCGCGACCGCGTAATCCAGTGGGAAAATCGAGACGATCGTCCATCGCTAGATTCGGCACTCGCGTTTTTAAAAATACTCACGACACTTGTCACAGACTGCACGAAGCACATGTTTAATAAATACTTTTCGCGACAAAGACTAGAACGCACGATGCGATGGACGGCGAATTAAAATAATCGCGACCGCGTAATCCAGTGGGAAAATCGAGACGATCGTCCATCGCTAGATTCGGCACTCGCGTTTTCAAAAATACTCACGACACTTGTCACAGACTGCACGAAGCACATGTTTAAGAAATACTTTTCGCGACAAAGACTAGAACGCACGATGCGATGGACGGCGAATTAAAATAATCGCGACCGCGACCGCGTAATCCAGTGGGAAAATCGAGACGATCGTCCATCGCTAGATTCGGCACTCGCGTTTTCAAAAATACTCACGACACTTGTCACAGACTGCACGAAGCACATGTTTAATAAATACTTTTCGCGACAAAGACTAGAACGCACGATGCGATGGACGGCGAATTAAAATAATCGCGACCGCGACCGCGTAATCCAGTGGGAAAATCGAGACGATCGTCCATCGCTAGATTCGGCACTCGCGTTTTCAAAAATACTCACGACACTTGTCACAGACTGCACGAAGCACATGTTTAAGAAATACTTTTCGCGACAAAGACTAGAACGCACGATGCGATGGACGGCGAATTAAAATAATCGCGACCGCGACCGCGTAATCCAGTGGGAAAATCGAGACGATCGTCCATCGCTAGATTCGGCACTCGCGTTTTTAAAAATACTCACGACACTTGTCACAGATTGCACGAAGCACATGTTTAAGAAATACTTTTCGCGACAAAGACTAGCACGCACGATGCGATGGACGGCGAATTAAAATAATCGCGACCGCGACCGCGTAATCCAGTGGGAAAATCGAGACGATCGTCCATCGCTAGATTCGGCACTCGCGTTTTTAAAAATACTCACGACACTTGTCACAGACTGCACGAAGCACATGTTTAATAAATAGTTTTCGCGACAAAGACTAGAACGCACGATGCGATGGACGGCGAATTAAAATAATCGCGACCGCGACCGCGTAATCCAGTGGGAAAATCGAGACGATCGTCCATCGCTAGATTCGGCACTCGCGTTTTCAAAAATACTCACGACACTTGTCACAGACTGCACGAAGCACATGTTTAAGAAATACTTTTCGCGACAAAGACTAGAACGCACGATGCAATGGACGGCGAATTAAAATAATCGCGACCGCGACCGCGTAATCCAGTGGGAAAATCGAGACGATCGTCCATCGCTAGATTCGGCACTCGCGTTTTCAAAAATACTCACGACACTTGTCACAGACTGCACGAAGCACATGTTTAAGAAATACTTTTCGCGACAAAGACTAGAACGCACGATGCGATGGACGGCGAATTAAAATAATCGCGACCGCGACCGCGTAATCCAGTGGGAAAATCGAGACGATCGTCCATCGCTAGATTCGGCACTCGCGTTTTCAAAAATACTCACGACACTTGTCACAGACTGCACGAAGCACATGTTTAAGAAATACTTTTCGCGACAAAGACTAGCACGCACGATGCGATGGACGGCGAATTAAAATAATCGCGACCGCGACCGCGTAATCCAGTGGGAAAATCGAGACGATCGTCCATCGCTAGATTCGGCACTCGCGTTTTCAAAAATACTCACGACACTTGTCACAGACTGCACGAAGCACATGTTTAATAAATACTTTTCGCGACAAAGACTAGAACGCACGATGCGATGGACGGCGAATTAAAATAATCGCGACCGCGACCGCGTAATCCAGTGGGAAAATCGAGACGATCGTCCATCGCTAGATTCGGCACTCGCGTTTTTAAAAATACTCACGACACTTGTCACAGACTGCACGAAGCACATGTTTAAGAAATACTTTTCGCGACAAAGACTAGAACGCACGATGCGATGGACGGCGAATTAAAATAATCGCGACCGCGACCGCGTAATCCAGTGGGAAAATCGAGACGATCGTCCATCGCTAGATTCGGCACTCGCGTTTTTAAAAATACTCACGACACTTGTCACAGACTGCACGAAGCACATGTTTAATAAATAGTTTTCGCGACAAAGACTAGAACGCACGATGCGATGGACGGCGAATTAAAATAATCGCGACCGCGTAATCCAGTGGGAAAATCGAGACGATCGTCCATCGCTAGATTCGGCACTCGCGTTTTCAAAAATACTCACGACACTTGTCACAGACTGCACGAAGCACATGTTTAAGAAATACTTTTCGCGACAAAGACTAGAACGCACGATGCGATGGACGGCGAATTAAAATAATCGCGACCGCGACCGCGTAATCCAGTGGGAAAATCGAGACGATCGTCCATCGCTAGATTCGGCACTCGCGTTTTTAAAAATACTCACGACACTTGTCACAGACTGCACGAAGCACATGTTTAAGAAATACTTTTCGCGACAAAGACTAGCACGCACGATGCGATGGACGGCGAATTAAAATAATCGCGACCGCGACCGCGTAATCCAGTGGGAAAATCGAGACGATCGTCCATCGCTAGATTCGGCACTCGCGTTTTAAAAATACTCACGACACTTGTCACAGACTGCACGAAGCACATGTTTAAGAAATACTTCGCGACAAAGACTAGAACGCACGATGCGATGGACGGCGAATTAAAATAATCGCGACCGCGACCGCGTAATCCAGTGGGAAAATCGAGACGATCGTCCATCGCTAGATTCGGCACTCGCGTTTTTAAAAATACTCACGACACTTGTCACAGACTGCACGAAGCACATGTTTAATAAATACTTTTCGCGACAAAGACTAGAACGCACGATGCGATGGACGGCGAATTAAAATAATCGCGACCGCGACCGCGTAATCCAGTGGGAAAATCGAGACGATCGTCCATCGCTAGATTCGGCACTCGCGTTTTCAAAAATACTCACGACACTTGTCACAGACTGCACGAAGCACATGTTTAAGAAATACTTTTCGCGACAAAGACTAGAACGCACGATGCGATGGACGGCGAATTAAAATAATCGCGACCGCGACCGCGTAATCCAGTGGGAAAATCGAGACGATCGTCCATCGCTAGATTCGGCACTCGCGTTTTTAAAAATACTCACGACACTTGTCACAGACTGCACGAAGCACATGTTTAAGAAATACTTTTCGCGACAAAGACTAGAACGCACGATGCGATGGACGGCGAATTAAAATAATCGCGACCGCGACCGCGTAATCCAGTGGGAAAATCGAGACGATCGTCCATCGCTAGATTCGGCACTCGCGTTTTTAAAAATACTCACGACACTTGTCACAGACTGCACGAAGCACATGTTTAATAAATACTTTTCGCGACAAAGACTAGAACGCACGATGCGATGGACGGCGAATTAAAATAATCGCGACCGCGTAATCCAGTGGGAAAATCGAGACGATCGTCCATCGCTAGATTCGGCACTCGCGTTTTC
>JAXRKO010001354.1:0-18008 GCA_037039905.1 Formica aserva
AAATTTTATTTAAATTAATTAATATATACTTTAAAGCTCCTTTAATAAAATTTATTCGTACATAAGGATTTCAGTCAGTTTATAATTGGCAGTAAAAAATATCGAATTTATACTAATTGTTATCAGATCATAATTAAAGTCATGAAAGTGCACGCGGAATTCTCATTATCGTGGTAACAGCACGCTAGCGTAGGAAATCCGCACACAAACGATATCGCCATTTTATTAAAATCATGTTTGGCGATAATAAACGCGCCGCGTGTCGTTCATTTCTGCGAAACAAGGAATGTTCAGCAACGGTCGAACGACCGTTAGTCGTACTCGTTAGTAGTTTACTCGCCGTGTTTACCGCCACGATAACGCGTGTTTTACCTCGCACGTACCGCTCATCGATTATTCGCCACCATTCACTCGTGAATCGCGCGGTTTCACGCTTTATTTGCTTCGAGGCTGTCTTCTTTTATTTAATGATCGGTATTGTAATAAGTAGCAAAAATATAAAGCTTGATCGTTGATATACATATACGCACAACTGAATCTCTTATTCGAATCTGTGCTTATTATTTATTCAAAAAAAATCGAGTGAAGTAGATTACGAATTGACAGAAGACTATTTTATAAAATGATGTTTAAATAAATATAATGATCTACTTTTGAATTAAATTGAAATTAACAATTTTTAAATATACATATATTTTACATGCGGGATTTTAATTATAATTATTTTGCGATACATATTGTAGTAGTTTTATATTTTGTATTTTTGGAGGGATGGAAATAGGCGCAGATTTAAAGGAGTGTACCAAAAATTTTGTCCGGTTGCAACGTGCTGCCATCTCGTGTTTTCCGCGTTTCCCTCCCCATATCATGACCCCATCGAACGAGGCCACGCGTGTTCGGGCATTCGTTCATCGAAGAAATGCTTGGCAAATGAGCCGTTCTTTCTTTTGCATTAGACCGAGAGATCCCATCCCCCTTACGCTGAAAGATTCTTTTATCTTATATATGTGAATTGTGTGTCATGTATATCTTTATTTATGAATCTAACCACCAATGCGGATTTTAAACCTGATTCTTTACAAAGAACAATCGTTATTTTTCTGTATTCAATTTTTTGTCTTTCATTCTTTTATATTCAATGCAATGGTCTACTTTTATAATAAAGTATAAATCGAGCCCCACTTGTAATTTGTACATATATTAAATAAATAATATTATGCAAATAACTTATGTAGAAGTGAGAAAAATGAATGAAACTAGATATAGCATATTTGAGATAGATTATCTTGCTGAATTAATTCATTCAGCATATCATTCAGACAGATCAGATTTCAATAAAATGACATATTACATACATGGAGAAATTATAACAATCTATATATTTTTTCCTTGGTGCAGAGCAATTTTCGCACAAATAAAAGTCGAAATTATTCAAAATGATTAAAAGAGAGAACTTTGATTTAAAAGCATCGTTTTAATATAATTAAGTATAGCACTATTAAAAAATTTTGTTTCTGAATAAAATTTTTCTAAATTTCTACTCTCTTTTACTTCTCTGTCTCTCTTCTCTCTTTTTCTCTCTTTCTAGTCTAGAATATAATTTATTAATTCTTACAACGTAATAAAATAAAACAAAGAGTGTGGATAACACATTTTTTTATAATCATGTATTTATTCTTCATTGAGATGGATGATTCTTATAAGGGGAAGGGGTTAAAGCTCGGATCCGTCGAAGTCCAAGGTGATCGGCGTTCTCCGATCTGAGAATTTCACCTTCTGGCTCGTGACGTAGGGAGAGAGAGTCAAGTTTTGCTCTCTCGTAACGCAACGCGAGAGATAGGTGATGGCGAAGTCGAGGCGTGGTGGCGAAGTATTGATCGCCACCACGAGCGTGGCGCGATTTCCCCCTAGTCCCTCTTTGCAGCCCCCCCGACCGACCGACCGACCGACGTCATCCGCCGTTTAAACCCCTCGCCACCCCCGACTGCCCCACCTGCTCGTCCCTCGACGCCGCCATCCCCTACCAAATCCTTTCTATCTCTGTCTTTTTCCTCTCCACGTATCTGCGTTTTCTTCATCTTCACCGTCGTCGACGGCATTCGATGTCGAAATGACGAAGCGAACGTTACCGCCTGAATGATCACGCGCGTCGGTACTTTAACCCTTTCGACAATTTTTATTTATTTAAAGCATAATCTGGTTTTGCCAACGAGTTGTTTGTGCTCGACTGTAAAGACTTCAGGAATTTTTAAGACCTTGTGATGGATGTATAATATTGATCGAAAGCATCTTCGCAGAAAATGATTTACTCAAAACATTTTTCTTTGTAACATTATGTTTTCTATATTTATGGATATCTGGACTTTTGTGTTTCGTATTTTTGGAGTAAATTGAAAATATTAAGAATCTTTTAAGAATTTTGAGGCAATTTGGAAAGAAAACTTATACATTTTTAAATTATTTGATAAATAAAATATCATGTTAAAAATTATGATTATATGAGAATATATATATATAAATTTTAAAATTGGATAGAGCTAAATTAGATTACTATTAAATTAATTATATATAACAATATTTCAAATCTGCTTGCACTCTGTTTTTTAGAATCGTTTGTAGCTGATCGTAGTAATTTTTTTATTTGTAATTATGCGGTTTAAAAATTACTGTATTTATATTTTTAATTGATTAAAAATAACCGGACTACAAATAAAAAGAAAATTACAAACACCTTAAATGAGTAGAGACAATTCTAAAAAATCCAAGCAACGATAACAGATATTTTTTCAAAATGCTATATTTTTTATAGTTTTGACTACGAACGAATTTATTGTTATTACAAATTACTGTGAACGAAATAGTATTATTTTCTGCATTGAAGACTTTATTTAAAAGCAGATGCTAAGTTTATGATCGTTGTATCATTTAAATATGAATCTGTCTAACAAAAACGTAATTAATTTCTTAATGACCAACGAGAACAAAATAAATATTTTTAATGCTATGAAACTTCTCCGTACGTAATGTGCGATGTAATTATAATATAAACATATGAGCGACGAGGCATTTAAACATTTACCAAGGAGCTATCATTAAATTAGTTACAAAGTGGCTTATAATGACATCATACCGAAATCGGTCAACAACCGAAATCTTGTTTCACGAACGAGAAACCTCGTTTTGAGATTAACCCTTAACTATTCGGCGCCAAAAGCTATCAATCCCAAAAGCGCGCATACTTAATTGGAACTGGATTAATAGCCACGCGATGTAGTGCTTATTAAAGTCCTTTTGTTTCTACTTCTGTACACGTTATATATAAACTTTTGAGTATGCATTATATGAAAATCGTAATTATTATAATTTATGTTGCGTGAATAATTTATTAAGCATACAAACAATTATAATTTTTCAAAATTTTTATACATATATAAATATCCACTAGAGTATCTTCTAAAATATATAATTTTTAATTTATAATACATTGTTTTTTTTTTTGTCAATATTCCTTCTAAAGTATAGTTTTTTTTTTCGACAATATATATATGCTGTTTTTATCGTTGATAAGAGAACCCATCATTATTTCAAGTTTTTTTTTTAAGTTTTCCTGCTTTATATCGTGATATAAATAATTTTAATTATAATAAGAGAGAGAAAATTACATTTATAATATTCTATTATATAATATATGATTATATATAAATCTGTAATTTAGATTAGAATATAAATTAGATATTAAAAATGTTATATATTTTTTATTCAATCTTTAAATAATATCTTTAAAAAAGGATTCTGTATGTATATGTATTTGATTTTAGAGTTTTTTAAATATAAAGGAGGAGATGTATAATTTGCAATTTATTGATAACACTAAATGTGTTAAAATGTGTTTTTATGTACTCTTATAAAGTCTATATTGTCGACAGATAAAATTACTCTAATTATTCTCTCTTCTCTTCTCACATACTTTGCAACGAAATTACGCTGAAACAGAAATTGTTGTTATTCTTTTCTAAGATTCTTATACGACATGCGATCGTATTAATCCTCGCCTAGCTACCGTGCTTTTAATCACATCTCAAGATAGAAAGATCACGCGACGAAAACATCTGAGAAAGTATATACGCGACTTACGATATCTCTCTTTCGCGCAAGAATTTTAATTTCGCAGGAACATTTGATATGAAAAAAATATAAAGATTAAACGGAAGGATAATGATGACAAGTCTAAAATCATTAATAACTCTGCCAATTAATTGACGCTCGACTACCTTATTACACGCCATTGTTGTCTCGCATTCGCGGCGTATGATTAATTTATGCTTTTATCGCGTGCAATTTTATTTGCTGAAAGAGAGAGAGAGAGCTTTTTTTTATGCATTCATCTCTACATTTTTATACACGTTTTACATAGAACCATATAAATTATAAATGATAATGCCGGTTTGATAATGCCGATGTCCGGGATCGCTGGATTGCTTTTTAGACGTTGCATATCCTGCAATTTCCTAAATCTTCTTCTCGGATTACATTGGTTTATATTCAACATCTTATCAACGATATACATATACTTTTCTTTTATATTATAAATAGAAATTATAAATATAAAAGTAAAATATTTTCAAATTTATACTAGAAATTGAAATAGACGCGTAGTTAATTGTTCAATTATGAAAAATTAAAAGCGCACAATAAAACAGAGAAAAAAACATTAATATTAGCTATTAGCAATTTATTTCTCTTTATTTATGAATGGCACCAGTATTTTAAATGAATAATGATTGATTATTCGAAGAAAAATTTTGGAAAAGAGAAAGTATAGTAGAGAGTTAGAGAAAAAAAGAAATATAATTAAATAATATATTGCATAGTATAATAATTTTTATAAAATCTGTGCTATAGTATACATGTATATAAATAAAAATGAACCTAAGAGAAATTAATCTCTCTCTTTCTTCTAGCGTATTAATAATTTATTATATAATATAATACATAACAAATAATGAACATAAAAATTCATTTAATATATATCTTTTACATGATTTTATACACATATTAATATCCGATGAAGTTATTTATTACGTTAATTAGCACATTAGTCTATCAAAACATTTATGGTATGAAATATAAGTTATTTTGAGAGAGAAATTTGAATATTCTTTCGCATGTCATTATCATGTTGATAATATCAAATTCAGCATGTGTCATTTTACATTGATATTATTATCCGGTACGTGCGCGATGGCTCTTATATTCCATTCTCCAAACTTTTTGGGTGCGTATATCGCTTGTCGCGGTAATCCAATGTCGCGGTCGTGACCGCCACCGACAGCGAATCTATTTCTGTAAATTTCGCGGCGGATAACGAAGGGCGAAGAAGACGAGAGCTGAGCGAACGCGGGAACGTGACACCGCTTCTCTCCGCCTCTCGCTCGGTAGCTTATGCCTCCTTGGCTTATAAATTTCTCCCGGGGGTGCACTCCCTCATCTTTCTCTAGCCTGTTCTTCGCTTTCGTCTGGTTTTATCCTCGCGGTCCAGGACATCTTCCGTCAGGTTTCGCCTATTAAATTTGCGCGCTTCGCGGACATCTTCGCGCGTTGCTACTTAAAGATTCCTCCCACGAACAAAGTGGAAGCTTCCATAAAAATTTTACGCTTGCTGCCTCCGAGAGATTTCGCGGCTTTTTTCTTGCTCTCACAGCTTCCACTTTCTTCTTCTTGTCTTCCTGTTTTTCACTTCTTTCTATTCTTCCGATAAAAATCTTTGTCGTTCGATGAGATCGCAATGTGTAGAATTTTTTTTGATATACGCCGTCTTACTTAGAGAAACGCTGATTTCATGTATGGGATAGATGGCTAATTATCGAGATCGATTAATTGCCTCCTCTGCCTCATTTGCATGTATGCTTTTCGTATTTAACGTTGCGATCGATGCGGTTAATTATGTTCAAACATTCGGTAGATTAAGTAAGCTCGTAAATAAATATTTGTTTGTAAAGCTCTATTGCGGAGATGAAATTGACGTATCCTTTCGTGAAAGCTCATAAATAATTAAGAAATTTTATTTTATTTTTAATAGTTTAATAGTTTTGGCTGTTAAAAAAAATACCTCAAGAGAAACTGAAACATTAAATTCACGCATAATGTTCTTAGGTCTCATTCGTGAAAAATTTTTAAAATACTAAGCGATTTTCGGAACATCCAACAAAATACCTAAATAATATCTAAATAATTGTTAGCTTAACCGCATCGATTAAGTGATTGTTTAACTGCATTTCTCGAGTTTGTCGCTCTATATATTGATTTTCAGTCCTGCTGCTTTAAGTCAAAGCCTTTCTTTGGGAGGTGAATTTGTCGGTAGTATTCGAACGATGTCAAGCCGAAACGACATCAGCCTGAAGATCTGTGATTGCATTCTAAGGACGGTTAGGAACCAAGTCCTTTATTGCTTCCTAAACTGTCACGACGTCTTGTATAAGCCAGATGTTTACGAAATTCCGAATCGATTTTAATTTCAATTAATTCCATGCCATATTGAGAGATTTGAAAACTGTTATATAAAATAAAAATTTTTGTTTATTAAAGTTAAAATATATATATTCTCGTTTTGCAATACACACGAGAGCATTTCATAATTCCATTTGAATAGAGATGTATAATGAGTGTGTTGTTACGGGAGAAAAAAGGGGACATAAAACAACGGATAGTCCCGACGAGATGGTCCCGGGAGTATGATCTGTCAAAGATTGGATAAACAGGGGTTGGCACGTGGTCGCAGATAAGTCGGCGAGCATAGAAAAAAGCCAGAAGATGGCAGCGATAGGCGCGTTGCATTACTGGTGGTTGGCAGGTCAATTTTATATTGCCATAGACATTGCAGGAAGAGAAAGAGAGAGAAATTTGTTGTGGCGATTGTTGCAGACTTGTCAGCGATAATATAGACGACTGTCATGGTCATTGGTTCGGAATAGATTTGGGACAATTGTCGGTTGTTGATAATCTTTCAAGCTAGAAAGGGAGTTAATTGAAAAATGGAAAATAATTCTTTGAAGATTATATAATATTTATACGCGAGATCGTTAAGAAATAAAAAAATAATATATATAGAATTTTATCATGCATTTTCAAAATTGGTGATTTTTTTAGATTTAATTGTTCTTGCTTGAAAGATTGAAAACAGTTTTTTATTTGTTTTTTCCAATTATTTATTTTTTATTTATTTCAGCAAACAAAATCAGATTCAGAATTTAGATAACATTTATATAAAATAAAATCTAATTATTTTTTTATATCTTTGTTAATTTGATAAAAAATAAAAAAAAAACAAAAATTGACAAAATTAACAAAAGACTCCGAAATATTAATAATTGAGAACAATAAAATAGGCATTAGGAGCCAGCGCAATGTTTAAAGCGCAAACAAATTTATTAAGAAATAAATAATATAATAGACGCGATTATTGTATTAGTGCGTCTATTGTATTATTTATTATTTAATAAATTTGTTTGTGCTCCAGATACTGCGCTGGCTCCTAATGCCTATTTTATTGTTCTTAATTATTAAAAAATAAAAGCTGAATGTCTTTTAAACATCGTGCAAAATAATATATAAAAAGCAGTAGCATTTTATATTTTATCTTGAAAATTATTTAAGCGCTAAAGGCTATTCAAAATAATGAAATCTTCTAACTTTGTTGATTAACTTTTCTGTTAGCGAATATTAGCTGGCGATTTGTTTGCTAGGCCAATGCGAAGGCTCGAACAATGCAAAAACGGTGAGATGTTATACCAAGCCGAACTTTGTACGTGCTTTTGAGTTTCGTGGTAAAGTAACTCGATGGAACTTCTCTGCCGTTTCCCTCGCAAGATCTTTTACGCCATTTTGTTAGAATCTTGTCTGGGTCTTTCTGAGGATCTTGAACAAGGCGCGTTGTTCAACGTCTGGTGTTATCTTAATGCCTTATGCATGAGAATTATTATATTAAAAATATTATTTATGTATATTTGATTAAACATAATTATATAATTATGATAAAAAAATATGAAATATTTTCTATCTGCATATATTTATTTTATGCGTGAATAATATTTCTAAAGAGAGGATGAAGCATTTATTTAGTGTATTTATGTTTTAACTATCTAGACAACACGAATGGCTAAGAATCGTAAAAATTAATGATTAACAGAATCTGAAACGTGCGTATATACAATTTTAAATATTTTCAAACATTTTAAAAGTGTGAAAAAATGTTCAAGACTCAAGTAAACTAGATATCTTTATACCTACGTTACGTTTGTATTATAATATATATACCATTATATTTTTTTAAGTCATTTTTTTGTTTCTTGCTCCGAATTTATGTGTATGTGTGTATTCTTAATATGTGGTTTTTATTATCTTTATTATGTCTGCTGCATTTCCGGATATTTTTTTTGAGTGTTGTACCGGAATAAAAAAAACTTTTCTTTTTTTCGTCGTCTTCCCTGTTATTTATTATGCTCTTACTTGACGTATTCTTCTTCACGAAGTGGATTAAAATGATGGCGACGCGACGACTCTCTCAAAACAAGAGAGATAAGATTCTCGCGTGCCATTTTATTAAAATCTCGAGGCGTCGGACGCGAGTAAATCATCTTCTCGAAGTCGAAACAGTCGTAAAACAGGAGACGAATGAGTCGCGTCGCGTCGCGCATTTAATCAACGAATGTGGAAAATTAAAAATCCTTAGACCAATATTTTTTAACCAAGATTTCTTTCGCATTCTATGTCTCTTAATACTAATGCATATACGTTGTTAACTATTACAAATTAATATATTTATTAATAATATATGTAGATTATTGAAAAATACAAAACATTTTTATTTATTTCAAAAATTAAATTTTTTATTGATATTAAAAAAAAAACTTATTAAAATTTTTATATGCAATAATTTTACGATGTATTTCAAATTATAAAAGTTGGGGAACATTGCGTTATGTGGAATAAACTCAGATTTCAATGGAAAACAGCTAATAATATTTCAAAAAATGTATTCTCTATTTTGTTGGTTATTTGATGCTTTTAGAATTGCGTTCAAAAACATTACTGGAATATCTCGAATCTACTACCATAATTTTCTCAAGATATATTTCGTGAAAATGTTATTTCTTCTTAGGAAAATATTTGATGACGTCTGGATTTTTTTAATAACCTTTTAGTTTTAAATTATTTTGATTCTTTATTTAAGTTTTTTAAGTTGAAATATTAATGGTTCAATTAAATTTTGTTAAAGCGAGACTAATTGGAAATGAACTGGAAAATAAGATTTTCTTTAGATCGTTATTGAAGCAACAACTATTTAAATTCTTGACATTTACTTTCAGAGAGAATCCAATATCTCTATCATAAATATCTAATCCATAAGAATATTTTTTTATCTCGCGTTTCTTCGGAGTTCTCAAAGCGTATTTTTAAAATGTATGTTGAATATCCATCTTTCACGGGTCCACACTCTATTTACGAATCCGCCTCCCCCGACCACGAAAGGGTTGAACTCACAGACTCACTTTATCCATATTTAAATATCTTTCGCCCCTTTGCTCGTATCATTCCACTGAGCTTTCCCAGCGAGTAATCGCAATTCTGGGATTTTACAGGATTTGTCGCATCCTACGCGCTTCTGTCCCGTTTCATGTGCAGCGTATTTTATCATGAATACGATACCGAAATTTCATACGATTATTGACCAAGAGATATCGGAGAAGTTATAATAATAATTCTGATGTTTTTCTTAAATTTTTAACATCGAAATAATACATGAAAATATATATGTAATTATATTGCAAACATTTTAATAATTATCATAAAAATATAATTAATCATTTAATGTAATACTATAAGTTTTTAATACAGAGGAATTAATAATATTCCGTTTGTAGTATATGAGAAATATTTGAGTATACGTATATGAGGAATATTGTTATGAATATAATTAAGAAGTGGATGCGTCAGGTAATTTATCTACATATATTTGATAACACACGGCGAAGATTGGAATTCGAGAAACTATCGATCGACCTATCTCTATCACATATAAGATTCTAATGGCAATTAGCAAGCGTGCGAATCACGTTCTTGCCGCAGCTTGCGATTAATTACCTCTGCGCCGTCTTATCAAAACGTTGCCGTTGTCTGCGCGGTTAATTTACATGCTACGCCAGAGTAGATGGTCGAACTTCACTTTTTACAGAAAAATAAGAATTTTAAGTAATAACATCTTCAAATAATGTTTTATGCAAGTAAAATGGAACAAATTCTTTTTTTATTTATTTTTCTATTAGTCTTATATTAACATATATTTATGAAATTTTTGATAAAGATAATAGCTACGTTTAAAATTGAAGCATTTTTAAAAATTTTTCTCACAGTTATAACACGACGAAAGTAATCGTTTTAAAATTATTTTTTAATGACAGCTTCTTTGTATAAACAAAATCTGTTTAAAATTGAGCGAAAGCGTTGCTATTGATAACTATGCTCCTTAATCAGCTAGCGAAAAGGTCGCCGTCTCTTATTAACGTAATAGAGATCATTTTTATCACTACTTTTATCATTTTATTGCTGAAAACCGTTGAACAGATGTGTTTGTTCGATTTTCATAATTGATCATGTATCAAACAAGGGAAACGGTGATA
This sequence comes from Formica aserva, assembly GCA_037039905.1. Classification (NCBI taxonomy): domain Eukaryota; kingdom Metazoa; phylum Arthropoda; class Insecta; order Hymenoptera; family Formicidae; genus Formica; species Formica aserva. The sequence continues at coordinate 10,677 of JAXRKO010001354.1, forward strand.
CGAGGGAGAAAAAGAATACGAGCAGCGTCGAACTCAATTTGCACGATATATGCTCGAGTTTCGCCGAGAGATACTCCCTTTTTATTCGGTGCTTCTCGTCCTTTCAGTAGGACCTCGGCATTCCTCGCGCGTTCGCGCCTCCGTCCTCGTTCCCGCGCATCCCTCTACGTCGCTTTCAATTAGACGATGCATCGTGAACGGTCGAGGGGCACGAACGACTGTAGGACGAAGAGAAGGGCTCTTCGGGACCACTCCTCTTCTCCCGATGGAGTCATTCGTTCGTTCGTGGAATCGGAAATTCGCGGGGAAATCGCGTCCCGCGAAAACAACCGCGTCCCCGCGGATTTGCAAAAGCCATGTAGGGCAAAAGAGGATTTTTGCATGTTTCACGTTTAGTGTAAAAATTGGTTGTTCGATTTTCATCTCGAAATTCACGATCTTTTTATTTGACGGAAATAAAACTCAGAATCGATCAAATTGCCAGCTGAATGAAAAATATGATTATGAATTTGTAGATGCTTTTCTCCCTTTTTTAAAGATATTGTAAAGTTACAACCATGACGAAATTGTCATCAAATTATTAAATATCTGTGAATCTATTCTGAATTTATATTGAATTTTACTTCATAAAAATGTCAACTTCTTAATATTAATTTAAGAATTTTAATACAAAGATTAATGTGTAAAAGAAAAATATTTTTTCTCTATAAGAATTTTTTATGTGATAAATGAAAGATATTTTTACGTATATATTTTGAGATAGAAAGAGATATTTTCATCCCTCCGTCCTATCGTTAAATTTGAAAATACATAGATTCGGCACTATGAAAGGGTTGAGTTGTTCTTGAAATGGGTGTGCCCTTTAGATCCGCGAATGATCCTTGTTAGACCTTTTCCTCATTTGTCCTCTCGTTAGATCACGATCCTCAACATCCAGAATACAAAGGAATGAGCTTTTGTCTTCTCCCTTTAGATCTGTTGCAATTATTTGATTTTAGCGCTCATTCGTTTGTGGAGTGTGTTTCTCGTTAATTTCTATGATTGATGTCTGAATCTCTGTTGCAGGGATCAAGGAAGAGAAACATGGAATCCTTCGTAGCATCGTGAATTGGTGAGTCCTCTTTATCATGCTTTTCGCGCGCTCAGAAATTTGTTACTAGTAATTGTATCAAGGCAATTATGCAATTATGTCGTAAGATTATATTAGGAACGATAACATTTGAATTTGATTGGCAAATTAAATTGTGAATAACAATAAAAAAATAAAATTAATAGACATATGAATATGTAGTTTTGATATATTCGAAAAATGCAAATTTATTTGATATATCACGAAACATTTTTACAATAGTGAAGTAAATAAAAAAATCAATTAAAATTCTGGAAGGTTGTCAAATGTTGATATATTTTTCATACTTTATAACAGTTATCGATTAATGCAAAAGCTAATTTCGAATATATCAGCGAATGGATCATTATTGAATGATGCTCCGAACGTGACATAATGCGAAGTAACGTTATCATTTTGCGAATAATTGTCGACTGACAGGAATTATTAGAAGTGACGCGCGGAAGATCTTGCGGCGACACTTTGGACGTCCTCATTGAGCTTGTAATTAAAGCGCGGGCTTGCATCCCCGTAATGAACCACGGTACATTCATCTTGACGTCATTGATCGTTATCGCGCGAGCACACGTTTTTCGAAGAAAAAGCTTTCAAAACACCAAAATCGATGTTGCGCGATCTTATACTTTTCTAATTTTTTCAAATTTTATAATTTTTTACATTTATTTGTATAAATTTCTTATTGTATAATTAATTATTTTGTCTCTGGCAGAAAACACATAAGGCTTAATGCATAAGCTCATACTTTGCTAAATTTTTTTCTAATTTCTGAACCGATAATAATATATATTTACAAACTCGCGCGTGTCATATATGTATAATAATAGGAATAAAAATTAATTAATTGTTAATTTTTTTACAAGATAATTTTGTATCTCGGCGGAAGCATTTTTTTCGACGATCGATAATTGCGATTGTAAAATTCGTATAATGGATTGGTTTCGTACATTGAATTAATTAATTAATGGAATCATTTCACGAGATCGAGGCATCTCGATTCGTTTCTTAATTAATAGAACTAATCAAGCGCTCGCGAATAAAAAGCGAAAGGTGCTTCGAAGTTCCATGAAACAACGTGTTCGTCTACCTTTAAATTGGATTATTCCTCTTTTATATCCCACTTTCCGTCTTTTTTTTTAAATGGACTTGGCCTTTATCACACGCGGCCGTTCCTAATTAGCTAACACAATCGCATTGATTGAATCAGCGACAGCGACGTTTATTTTTTTATCGTTCTTGCTTTATATCAAAAAGAAGTTCTATTATAATTTTTTTTTTCAACGTTTTGTACTGTTTAATTACTGAAAAGTGCATAGGTTATATCGGAAGATTATCGGTATTAATCAGAATAATTAGAAATTATTAATGATTATTATTTTAATAGTTATCTGACTATGTTGGGATTTACCAACAAATGTATGCGACTCAAGCGCCACCTAAACCGTCCGCCGGATGCCGGCGGCATCGCGCGCATCGCCTTCCGCGACACACGCGCCTTTTTATACTTATACTCAACTTCCTGTGTCGTTCGTCCCGCCCGACACATTGTTCTTATTCGTACTCTCGTCAAAGTGTTCAGTAAAGTTTCTTTTACTAGATATTTAGCCGGATATCGCGTGTTATTATTCGTACCCACACTTATTAGTAACAGGTTATGGGCCCAGTAGTGACCAGAAGAAAAAGATTTTGTGCACGTGTCTCGTGAATACTCTGTTGAGGTTAATATCGTGCCGAACAAGTTTGATTCCGCATCAAAGATGAACACGACCGGCGCGGTACGCTTCGAGCAACTCAACAAAGAAAACTACGACACCTGGAAGATCCAGATGAGAGCGATCTTAATAAAAAACGACGCCTGGGGATACGCCAGCGGGACGTGCATAAAGCCAGCAGGCGGAGACGCGGCGGCGGAAACCGCGGCGCAACGCTGGACCGAAAACGACCTAAAGGCGCAATCAGACATCATCCTGGCCATGAATCCATCGGTGATCAAACAGGTAAAAGGATGTGAGTCCGCGCGGGAAATCTGGACGAAGCTAGAGGGCATCTACGAGTCGAAAGGTCCGATGCGAAAAGCCGCTCTATTAAACTCGTTGATCTCGCACAAGATGCAAGACGGTGACGATGCGCGCGAAAGCACTCAAGAATTTCTCGATATCGTCGACAAACTGGCCGACATGAGGATAGAGATAAACAACGACCTACTCAGCGTTATGATGTTGCGAAGCCTCCCGGAAAGCTTCGAGAACTTTCGGTGCGCGATCGCATCACGTGACGACCTCCCGAGCCCCGAGACGCTACGCGTGAAAATCCTCGAAGAGTACGAAACGCGAAAGGGCAACGGCTATAAAACGTCGAATCAAAGTGCAATGATGGCCGGGAAGTCTTTCCGCAAGAAAAGCAAATCGAAGAAGAAGGACAAAAACGGCGAGGAGAAAATCGAGAGGGAGAAAACCTCTAACCGGAATGTCAAAGCCAAGTGCAATAATTGCCACAAGCTTGGGCACGAGACGAAAGAGTGCTGGCACGCGGACAAACCCAAGAGACAGTTCGCGAACTGTGCGGATAACATTAGTTTGTACGCCGCGTCGAACACAAGCACGCGCGAAGTTTTTCAAATCGGTGAAAGAACAAATCATCGCGGATGGTGCATCGACAGCGGGTGCACATCGCACATGTGCAGCGACATTAACGCGTTCGCGAAAATCGATTCGAGCGGGCACGGGAAACTTAACCTAGCCAGCAACGCATGCACGGAAATCACGGGGAAAGGCATAGTTTCGCTTGCAACGGATGTCGACGGTCGTAAGAAGACGGTGAGATTTCGCGATACCCTATACGTCCCGGACTTGCGCACAAACCTCATCTCGGTCGGAAAAATCGCTGACAAAGGCCTCAGCGTAACTTTCGACAAGGAGAAGGCAGAGGTAATGGACGGCAGGGGAAACGTGGTGCTCGCTGCAGAACGCATCGACGGCCTTTACTACGTGCAGGGCGGAAACGTCGACGAATGCAAAAAGGCCGAGGAAGCGGACAACGGCGCAAGGACTAGGGAGAATTCCTTGAAAGATTGGCACATACGTCTCGGCCACCTGAACGTGCAGTCCCTACGCGAAGCCATCAGAACCGGATCGATCCAAGGCATGCGCGTAGACAATGCAAACAAAAATTTTGAATGTGAATTATGTTTTCAGGGGAAGATGTCACGTTCCCCGTTTCCAAAAGGGCCGGAGAGGAAGTCAGGTCCGGGCGACCTTGTCCATTCCGACGTCTGCGGTCCAATGCGAGTCGCCTCCAATGGGGGAAGCCGGTTCTTCGTCACCTTCATAGACGACCATTCCGGATGGTGCGATGTGAAGTTCATCGATCACAAGAACCGCGTCCTTAGCGAGTTCGAGAACTACAGGGCCCTAATAGAGACGCAGCTAGGAAAGAAGGTTAAATGTATCCAAACGGACAACGGGCTCGAGTACGTGAACAGGCAATTCGACGAACTTCTCCAGGGGCACGGGATAACGCGACGTCTAACCGTACCCTACAACCCAGAGCAGAACGGCGTCGCGGAAAGGCGAAACCGGACCTTGATAGAGACCGCAAGGTGTCTCCTCATACAATCGGGGCTGCCGCCGTCTTTCTGGGCAGAGGCAGTAAACACGGCAAACTTCATCCGGAACAGGTGCCCCACGAGCAGGCTAAAGGGGAGGACTCCGTACGAAGCGAGGTACGGAAAGCCGCCGGACGTGAGTTACTTCAGGCGCTTCGGATGTGAGGTACACATCCTGGACCAGACCCCCAACAAAGGCAAATTGGCGCCGCGTTCGAAGAAAGGGATTTTCGTCGGATATAGCCAGGAGTCGAAGGGATACAGAGTCTGGATTCCGAGCGATGGGAAGGTACGAGTATCGAGGGACGTAAAGTTTCTGCAGGAAAAGTCCGATCAATTGAACGACCTTGCCGACAATCCCCACCTGGAGGGACACGTCTCCCAAAACAAATCGAAACTCATAGGCGGGGGCAACACGCCGAAGCTCTCGGATGAATCCTCCGACGAGATTCTACTGGTCGGGAGTCACGGACGACCAGACAACGACGCAGATGGCGCAAGCAGCATCGAAGAAGAAGAGAGCAGTGAGGAGGGAGAGGGTGAAGATCTCCCAATACCTCCTCCCGTTGACCGACCCGATATCTCGAGGCGAGGTCCGGGTAGGCCTCGGAAAGTGCTGTCAGGACGCCCGGGAAGACCCCGTAAAGAGTACCAAGCTGTTGGAGACGAGGACCAGGTCAACATGGCGTTCTTGGCCGAAGTTCCTATAGGCCGAGCGTTGTCCGGTCCAGAATCGGAGGAATGGATACGCGCCATGATGGATGAGGTCAAGTCGATACTCAAGAACGAAACCTGGGAACTGATGAAACGACCGTTGGGACGAGACGTCGTCGGAAGCCGCTTCGTACTGCGAAACAAATACGGCGCCGGCGGAAATCTGGAAAAACGGAAAGCCAGGATCGTCGCGAGAGGATTCTCGCAGCAACCAGGCAGAGATTTCCACGAGACCTATGCTCCCGTGGCGCGGCTGAGCTCCATTCGACTAGCCATGGCAATCGCAGCGCGTAAACGAATGTTCATCCGGCAGTACGACGTGAAGACAGCATATCTGAATGGCACACTGGAGGAGGAAGTCTTTATGGAGATCCCGAGTTCGACGGACGAGATCCTGCGTCGCATCGTCGAGGACGAACAGTCTGACCGTCGAATCATCGCCGAGGCAAAGGCCATGCTAAATCAATTAGCGACCGGCGATAGAGTTTGCCGAATGAGGAAAGCACTCTACGGTCTCAAGCAGGCTGGTCGCGCATGGCACAAGCGCCTCGACAAGGAGCTTCGAAGCCTCGGGGCGATCCCATCAAGGGGCGACCCGTGTCTTTACCTGAAAGACGGAAGCGACCGTTTGCTGATAGCTATCGTATACGTGGACGACATCATCGTGATGTCTGAGGATCTCCGGGCAGTAACGCGGTTCGGAGCAGACCTGGGCAAGCGATTCGACATGAAGGTCGTTGGGGAATTGAAGCGATGCCTGGGAATGGACTTCGTACAGGATCGTAGCGGCATTAGGATAAATCAGCTGACCTACGTAACCGACCTCCTGCGGCGCTTCGGGATGCAGGATTGCAAGCCGGTTTCGACACCTCTCGACGTCGGCACGAAGCTGACGAAAACGGATCCGTGGACGGTGGCTGACGGTCAAAGGCCACCCTATCGCGAGCTGATCGGAGGGTTACTGTACCTCTCCGTAGCGACCCGCCCAGATGTGGCCCACGCAGCAAGCCTACTCAGTCAGTTCAACGACTGTTTCGGGAAAGCTCACTGGGCCGCGGCAAAGCGCGTATTGCGCTATCTCAAGGGAACTGCAGATTTTGGCATTGTTTACAGATACGGCGAGGACAATTTCCAGGGTTTCGTGGACGCCGACTGGGCCGGATCCATCCACGATCGAAGGTCCTTCACCGGGTACGCGTTCATAATGAATGGTGGGTGCATATCCTGGGACTCCAAGAAGCAGAGGACCGTGGCTCTGTCCTCGACCGAGGCCGAGTACATGGCGCTCAGCGAGGCTGCGAAAGAGGCCGTCTACCTTCGACGTCTTCTTCGAGAACTCGGAATCAACGCGGGCAGGGTGAAGTTATCTAACGATAACATCGGAGCTCAAAGGCTCGCCACAAATCCGGTTTTCCATGCGCGGACGAAACACATAGACATTCGTCATCACTTCGTCCGCGAAATCGTCGACGCCGGATTAATCAGACTGGAGCACGTAGCATCGGAGGAGATGCCTGCCGACGTGTTGACGAAGGCATTAACCAGGCCGAAGCATGGGAATTGCATTGGGCTTCTCGGACTGTCCGGGACGCCGAAACCCGGGACAGATCACGGCGCTCTCATCGAGGGGAAGTGTTGGGATTTACCAACAAATGTATGCGACTCAAGCGCCACCTAAACCGTCCGCCGGATGCCGGCGGCATCGCGCGCATCGCCTTCCGCGACACACGCGCCTTTTTATACTTATACTCAACTTCCTGTGTCGTTCGTCCCGCCCGACACATTGTTCTTATTCGTACTCTTGTCAAAGTGTTCAGTAAAGTTTCTTTTACTAGATATTTAGCCGGATATCGCGTGTTATTATTCGTACCCACACTTATTAGTAACA
>JAXRKO010001355.1:0-17969 GCA_037039905.1 Formica aserva
ACCTAAAAAAACCTCACAAAGGTAAAAAAGAATACGCCAAGTATATAAAAAAATCCCAACTTGTACGCAAAAAAAGTTTATTATTTATCCCTAAAAAATAACTTTTAAAAAAATTTCTCCTTGAAAAATAATTTTCATACAAAATAAAAAACGATTTTCCTCTAAAAAATAAAAACCTTTAAAAATCAAAAATCAAAACTAAATATGAAATCAAGTTAACTAGCCAAGTACATAGAAGCAGTTCAGTTTGTAAGAGTTTGTAATTTAAAATATTATTTGTTTGATAAAATCAGTCTTGCATTTATAGAAATATTATAGATTCTCTCGAGAAAATTAAAATGCATTTTATTTTTATAAAATTACGCTATTATGTCCCCCCTCCCCAAATAAATATTATATATAATATTTAAAATAGCACAATTATATTGCGGATTTTATTTCAAATAGTACATCATAAAACTACTTAACCCTTACTGCAATAACGTCGATCACATCGATCACCAATTTCGAGTTTAAAAGTGCCCCGTGCCAAACTGATCGACTTGTTTTGAAATTAATCATAAGATTTTCCAGATAGGCCTGAAACGAAAAGGATTAAAATTAAAGACATACGAATACTTGGCGTGCCCGTGTCGCATTATAAGTCACATATTTTTATTAATATATTGATAATGATTTCTGATAATCTTTGGGAAATTTTTATTTCAGATCGAGCACGCCAAGTATTCGTATGTCTTTAATTTTAATCCTTTTCGTTTCAGGCCTATCTGGAAAATCTTATGATTAATTTCAAAACAAGTCGATCAGTTTGGCACGGGGCACTTTTAAACTCGAAATTGGTGATCGATGTGATCGACGTTATTGCAGTAAGGGTTAAGTAGTTTTATGATGTACTATTTGAAATAAAATCCGCAATATAATTGTGCTATTTTAAATATTATATATAATATTTATTTGGGGAGGGGGGACATAATAGCGTAATTTTATAAAAATAAAATGCATTTTAATTTTCTCGAGAGAATCTATAATATTTCTATAAATGCAAGACTGATTTTATCAAACAAATAATATTTTAAATTACAAACTCTTACAAACTGAACTGCTTCTATGTACTTGGCTAGTTAACTTGATTTCATATTTAGTTTTGATTTTTGATTTTTAAAGGTTTTTATTTTTTAGAGGAAAATCGTTTTTTATTTTGTATGAAAATTATTTTTCAAGGAGAAATTTTTTTAAAAGTTATTTTTTAGGGATAAATAATAAACTTTTTTTGCGTACAAGTTGGGATTTTTTTATATACTTGGCGTATTCTTTTTTACCTTTGTGAGGTTTTTTTAGGTGATCTCATTGCTTTTTGTAAAAATCTATATTTTTTCTGCAAAAAATATATATGCGTTTTTAGTATATAATATTTAATAATATAATATAATTTTTTATTCATGTAGAATATCTAATAATAATAAATTTCTTAATAATAATAAATAAATCACAATAATAAAGTTTTATTGTAGAATTGACATTCGTTAATTTTATTTTTAGTGTATAATGTTCAACAATAATATATATGTGCTTACATTATATTATCTCACAATAATACCGTACAGTTTTATTTATGTAGAATTGACATTCGTTAATTTTATTGAATCCTATATAGGCAATAAAATCTTGTATAAAGTAGCTCAATTTAACTATACCTATAAATTCATTCGATTTTGTATTACGGTAACATCATGTAGTTTATTTTTTATTTATTTATTTATTTTATTAATATTATCTTACAATAATAGAGTTTTATTTATATAGAATTGGCATTCGTTTTATTTTTAATAATATAATATAGTTTTTTATTCATGTAGAATATCTAATAATAATAAAGTTTAATAATAATAAGTAAATCACAATAATAAAGTTTTATTTATGTAGAATATCTCACAATAATAAAGATTTATTGTAGAATTGGCATTCATTAATTTTATTTTTAGTATATAATGTTCAACAATAATATATATGTGCTTACATTATATTATCTTACAATAATACAGTAGTTTTATTTATGTAGAATTGGCATTCGTTAATTTTATTGAATCCTATATAGGCAATAAAATCTTGTATAACGTAGCTCAATTTAACTATACCTATAAATTCATTCACTGACTTTTGTATTACTGTAACATCATACTTCAATGTAGACCATTCTTTAACTGTATGATGTTACAGTAATGCAAAAGTGAATGAATTTGTAGATATAGTTAAATTGAGCTACTTTACGCAATATTTTATTGCCTATATAAGATTCAATAAAATTAACAAATGCCAATTCTACATAAATAAAACTGTACTGTATTATTATGAGGTAATATAACATAAAGTGCCATAGAGGATGCCAAAAAAGATAAATAAAGTACCATAGAAGATACCAAAGAAGACAAAGTATTTTTTATTTTAAGTATTTTCTTTTATTTTTTATTTATTTATTTATTTTATTAATATTATCTTACAATAATAGAGTTTTATTTATATAGAATTGGCATTCGTTTTATTTTTAATTATATAATATAGTTTTTTATTCATGTAGAATATCTAATAATAATAAAGTTTAATAATAATAAGTAAATCACAATAATAAAGTTTTATTTATGTAGAATATCTCACAATAATAAAGATTTATTGTAGAATTGGCATTCATTAATTTTATTTTTAGTATATAATGTTCAACAATAATATATATGTGCTTACATTATATTATCTTACAATAATAATACAGTAGTTTTATTTATGTAGAATTGGCATTCGTTTTATTTTTAATATATAATGTTCAACAATAATATAGTAATATATATAATATAATATAATTTAATAATATAATATCAATTTAACTACACCTATAAATTCATTCACTTTTGTATTACTGTATATATACTTTGGCTTTCTTTGCATACATATAACTAATATTATAATAGCATGTTGTACAATTGCGAGATATATGTGTAATGTGAAATATATGTATATTCATTATATAGGTTTCTCTTTTTTTATAAAATATAATTATAGATAGAATATCTAAATAAAAATTTAATATATATATAAAAGTTATAATTGTTCTTTTTATTTTACACAAACATATAATTAAATATAGTTTTTTTCAAGTCACACTTTATTCGTCTTTCTGTCTTTCAATATGTATGCAAAGAAAGCCAAAATATACATATACTACGTACATATACTGACAAACGGATTAATAAATTAAAGCGATTAAAATTTTGTTGCAATAAGATTCACTTTGAGAATAATAAATACTATGTATGTATACTTTGGCTTTCTTCGCATATGTATAACTAATATTGTAATAGCATGTTGTGCAATGTGATATATAATTATCATAGGTTTTTCTTTTTCATAAATAATGTAATATAGTTATACGTATAAAGAAAGCCAAAGTATACATACTATGTATGTATAGATGAACAGATTAATAAATTAAAACGATTAAAATTTTGTTGCAATAAGATTCACTTTGAGAATAATAAATACTACGTATGTATACTTTGGCTTTCTTCGCATATGTATAACTAATATTGTAATAGCATGTTGTGCAATGTGATATATAATTATCATAGGTTTTTCTTTTTCTTAAATAATGTAATATAGTTATACGTATAAAGAAAGCCAAAGTATACATACTATGTATGTATAGATGAACAGATTAATAAATTAAAACGATTAAAATTTTGTAGCAATAAGATTCACTTTGAGAATAATAAATACTACGTATGTATACTTTGGCTTTCTTCGCATATGTATAACTAATATTGTAATAGCATGTTGTGCAATGTGATATATAATTATCATAGATTTTTCTTTTTCTTAAATAATGTAATATAGTTATACGTATAAAGAAAGCCAAAGTATACATACTATGTATGTATAGATGAACAGATTAATAAATTAAAACGATTAAAATTTTGTTGCGATAAGATTCACTTTGAGAATAATAAATACTACGTATGTATACTTTGGCTTTCTTCGCATATGTATAACTAATATTGTAATAGCATGTTGTGCAATGTGATATATAATTATCATAGTTTTTTTTTTCTTAAATAATGTAATATAGTTATACGTATAAAGAAAGCCAAAGTATACATACTATGTATGTATACTGATGAACAGATTAATAAATTAAAACGATCAAAATTTTGTTGCAGTAAGATCCACTTTGAGAATAATAAATAAATACTACGTATGAATACTTTGGCTTCCTTTGCATACATGTAATATTATAATAGCATGTTGCAATGCGAGATATATATTCATAAGTTTTATAAACATTATCAGAGAGAAATCACTGACATTATTATATTTTTGATTATATAGTTGTGAAGTAAAACTTGTAAATTCCTACGATTTTATCAAAAATGTAATAATGTCAGTGATTTCTCTCTGATAATGTTCATAAAACTTATGAATATATATCTCGCATTGCAATATGCTATTATAATATTACACATGATTCAACACATTGAATTCAACTTCAGTTCAATCACTTAACATAAGAGCAAGGATTCCCCTTACCCCATTATAAATAGTAAATATTTCTTTTACTTCGACAGTTCTTAATTGTTTTTATGTCCATCCGAAGTTAAGTGCTTTATGGTCACTTCCCTCTATCTGTGTGCAATGAAAAGAACAGAATTTTAATATTTAATTTAATTTACATATCTGGTTTTATATGTGCTACTGAATGTTTTATATGTGCTACTATATTGTACTTACTGTCTGTTACTGCCAAATCTCTATAACCCAATATGTTACGCTGTTTAGCAAAGTTCTGCGGTATAAGACAGTATGCAATCCCAGCTCAAGAAATCCCAGCTAAAAGTATACCAGCCTTCTTGAAAGGATTGATTGATTTTGCTTTATCCTGCAAATAAGCGCTATAATTTAGACAATATTCAGATATAATCAAAAAATAATATACTTATAAAACAATAAATAAATATATATAAGCAGATATATATAAGCAGATATATATACAAAATTTCAATCTACTTACTCGATAGGACCAAATATATTTTCTGCAGCAGATTCAAATATAACATTAATAACCTTATAATGTTATTATATCTTGACGTCGCGAACATTAACCTTATAACGTTATTATATCTTGACGTCGCGATGCTACCGCGCACCGCTTAATACGTATCATATACGTATGCACGCACATACACATTGTCTCTCGAAGGCGTATTTGCACACTCAAGCGAATAATCGTACATGAGCGCTGCAAACGCGCCTTGAGGGACAAACTCGCTTTGCGTGTGTGCGTGCGAGCATACGTACGTGAGAGTCTGAAACTGAAACTGAACCTTATTATGATAATGATGGAAAACGAAAAATGTCACATTTCTGGTATATAATTATCATTCCTCAGGATTGACTGCACCAATTTTATTCGAACCGGTCGCAATCGAAAGCTTATATTCACATTATATAATAAAAGTGCCGTTAGATTTTTGATTAACGGCTTGGTTCCTGAGGAATTTTAATCGAAAGTTGATTAGACGTAAAACTCCGGATAAGCTACTTGGTAGCGTCGCGGCCCCTGTACATAGGCAAACCGTTGACAAGCTGGAACGAATTTTTATATATACTTGGCGTCGCGACGCTACCGCGTCGCTTGATTTTTGCGCATCGTAATAATAGAAATAATTTTTTCTTGTACTAAAAATCATATTCATATAAAATATAAAATAACTCAAAAATTACTTAATAAAAAAATACTTTGTTATAGTATTTTGAAAAGGTCTCAAGAAGGACTATAAGAATATGCAATAAAAAAGAAGGGTTTCCATTAAAAAAATTAAGTTGACCTTGAAATAACCTTGAAAACCATCACCTACAAACATTCCTATAACATTAACTTATGTCCTCCTTGAAATACTGCAAACTTTTATTTGAAATATTTTTCTCTAGAAACAATATTTTTGGAGATAAAAATTCGTCACGCTTTATTTTGTCCATTCTGTAAAAATACTGCGAGAAAAGATTATTTCTATTATTACGATGAATAAGAATAATCTATGCTAGCGGCGGAGTGCTCACGCACACTACTGCGCCCAGCTAAAGATCGGCGCTGATTGGCCCGAATTAACTCCTTTATTAAGCGTTATAAAAAAAATAGTTCAGGACTTTTCGTCTCAGTTTTTAGGAAGCGTAAGGAATTACGCTATGTATTTAGTGGGCGGTCATTGCGGGTCACCCTGTATATGAAACCGTCTAGTATGTATATGTATATGAAATTACATTCAATATTAATATTTGACATCAATCAAACTTAAATATTTTGTTTAGAAATTCAATATTAGATTTATTTTGCATTTTAATTGGTTTAATTACATAATAGACAGATTGCTTTTTCAAAAATTCCATTTAATATGCATAAAATGCAAAAAAATCCGATTTTTTATTTTTACATACAATCTTCATAATTTTTAATTTTTTTATGTTTGTCTTTCTTAAAAATTGTTGAAAAAGCTTACTATTTAAATTTATATTGCGGCCAAAACGCCTGATGTCTAAGCACACGGAAATCACTTTTCAAGTGTTACAAATGCGTTTTCTCGCGAGTGATATACATGGGCACAATCAATACCGCCATTATACCGCGAGATGGCCTCGCGGCGAACTTTTTTCCGTAGTCAAGAAACTGTTACGAGAGGCATATAAGATGATCAAATGCTTACAGTAATATCTTCTCTGTGGACAATATATCGTTAGTTAAAGATAGAGAATGTCGTTTTAATTTTGATGTTTGTGAGATATATGTTTGCCTATATCAAAATTTATTTTTCATATTTGTCCTTGTTGAAAATATAGTTGCAACTATTATAAATGCATATTAATTGTTTCTAGAAGAGTTTCTATTTATACTAGCGTATTAGAACGCGATGTTGCGCGCGAGAGTTTATCTAATTCGCGTGGAAAAAGATTGCTCTTTTTAATATATATATAAAAATCCCAATATGTATGCAAAAAAAGTTTAATATCTATCCCTACAAAATAACTTTTAAAAAAGTTTTTCCTTGAAAAATAATTTTCATACAAAAAAAAAATTAGAAAAAGATTTTCCTCTAAAAAATAACTCTAAAAAATAAAAACCTTTAAAAAATCAAAAATCAAAACTAAATGAAATTAATAGTTAACTAGCGAAGTATTTAGAAGCAATTCAGTTTATAAAAATTTGTAATTTGTATTTGTCATAAAATCAATCTTGTATTTATAGAAATGTTACAGACAGATTCACAGATTCACGGGTTTCTATGAGATTAAAACACATTTTATTTTTATTAACAGAAATCTGATTTGCAAAATAAGTTCAACAATTATGAATATTGTATATCACAAATTACACTATTATAGAGTTTATTAAGGGTATTATATGCTATAATATCAAATCATATTGTTGATGTTAAATGCGATTAAAATTCCTTTGATTTGCAAAGTATATCTTATAGGATGTATAATTCGAAAGAAAATTTTTCGTAAACTCAAAGTCGCATAAAATAAACTTACACCATAGCAAAGTATAAAAACTTGGCGTTCCCCGGATCGAATTAAGACGTGTATATATTATAAATATATAAAATTATTTTAATTTCTAAAAATATATATGCAATAATTTTCATATAACATGAAATATTGTATGAACGATACAAATCTGGGACCATATATTTTAATACGACCCGGGCACGCCAAATTTTTATACTTTGCTTTGGTGTAAGTTTGTTTTATGCGACTTTGAGTTTACGAAAAATTTTCTTTCGAATTATACATCCTATAAGATATACTTTGCAAATCAAAGGAATTTTAATCGCACTTAACATCAACAATATGATTTGATATTATAGCATATAATACCCTTAATAAACTCTATAATAATGTAATTTGTGATATACAATATTCAAAATTGTTGAACTTATTTTGAAAATCAGATTTCTGTTATTAAAAATAAAATGTGTTTTAATTTTATAGAAACCCGTGAATCTGTGAAACTGTCTATAACATTTCTATAAATGCAAGATTGATTTTATGACAAATACTATTTCAAATTACAAATCTTTATAAACTGAATTGCTTTTAAATACTTGGCTACTTAACTATTGATTTCATTTAGTTTTGATTTTTGATTTTTTAAAGGTTTTTATTTTTTAGAGTTATTTTTTAGAGGAAAATCTTTTTTTAATTTTTTATTTTGTATGAAAATTATTCTTCAAGGATAAACTTTTTTAAAAGTTATTTTGTAGGGATAGATATTAAACATTTTTTGCGTACATGTTGAGACTTTTTTATATTCTTGGCGTATTTTTTTTACCTATAAATCTCTGAAATTTCAACATCTGTGTTTGAAAAAACAACTGTAACTTTATTCACTCTTTGCATATTATATTGACCGTGATCAATGCCTTTCTTTAGTAAAAAAATCCTAAATGTAATTCACGTACAGTTGAATATTCTATTGTTTGTTGTTGATTTTTAATTTTTTTCATGTATCATTCGATAAGATTGCCCCAAAATATTATTCGTGCACATTATATTATGTATTAAATGTAAAATTTCTTCATCAAGATTTGGATTTTGTTGTAAACATTCAATTGCTTCATTATTATTTATAATAAAAAGTTGACCATAGCTTGGTTTATTTCATTTATGTCATTTATAATTATTGTTTATAATCGTTTATAAAATGTGCAATCAAGTTTTTAAATTAATTTAAATGATTTAATAATTTACTTGATTTAAAAGTTTTATTTACATTTTATATAATTCTATACGATACATTTATTTATTTTACGTTTATTTATTAACATTTGTAACGATGCGTTCCCCCCATCGTTACTAGACCGTACCCGGCCGCCGATCCGCCGGAAGTCCGCCGCCCGACGAACACCGGTCGGGCAAATGCGGAGGCGCTGAGCGCCCATTTTTAAATAACATCAGAAACGCGTAAACATATAACCGCCGTTAGACCCGCGAAAACATCGAGAGCCGACGGCGCGCTCGGGTAACCGCCCGACCGTTACCGAAAATACCCGAGTCGCGTGCGCCGGTTCAACGATAAACCAGATACCGTTAGAACAATAGGCGAATTACGCAGACGCGCGCGCCGAAAACCGGTATAAATAGAGCGCGTTTCTGAACATCGAGACCAGATCTTCCGCACCGCCAGAGTCTGTAAGACGCCTGGAAACCGCCTAGATCCTGAACCGCTCAGAGAGAGAGAAAAACGGGGTTGGGTGTACTCAGCCTCCGCCGAGAGTTTGCGGCATCTCCGAGAGCGATCCGTCCGAAATCTTTAAAGAGAGGCAAACGGGAACGGGCGTACTCGTCCCCGTCGAGAGTACTCGACACCTCGAAACAATCCGACCACCTGCGTGCAACGTGCTCATCTAGTGGTAGGGAGTTCTCTGCCATCGACGGGTGTTCTCGTCGGCCGTTGCACTCCCTAATTACACGGGGACAGACCATCCTGACTCACAACAAACCGCACTAGAGACGCGTAACTAATACGGCCCGACCACCATCACGATATCGGAACGCGCCATTGATACGGCGCGCTAAGTCCCGCGTCGCGGGATGATCCACATCCCTCCCGCGACACCGATCGATAGCCGCCATCAATAAGTACGCGGCGAAGGACCGCCCACCGGGCCGACCGAAATTACCGCCCGATAGCTAACGGCCTCTGCCGAAATCGCTGTCCGCGATTCGTAATCGATATTCTATCGATCCGCCGAACTCGCGCACCGCGCAACGCATCCGCGCGTTGCATTGAATGCACCGCACCCGATACGATCACACCACGATCCGTTCAGCATTGTACACGCGTTTATATAAATATCTAAAGTCAAACGATCATAAGCATTTGTAAATCGCACACCGCCGTACCGCCGTACGGGCGACCGATACACACACCACGATACATTCGATACTCTGCGCTCAACCAATCACTGTTATACATTTACGCACTCACTCACTCGTCACTCGTCTCGCACGCACAATAATACATTCGCACACCTATACACACTCACACACATAAAACACACACGTTGTACATACCCACCACAACACGCAATAAATTATATTTTACCTAACATCACTTTCGTTCGTCTCTCGATACCCTTTCACGAGCCCCGGATCCCGACCGAGTTATCCGTCACCGCCTCGCGAAAGCGGTTTATTACACATTTATTAACGTTTTAATATGTTTATTAATTTTTTTAATATTAAATTTAAAATTATTATATTATTGATTATTATTATTAAGTTAGTAATATTTTGTATATTTATATTTGTAGTATTTCTGAAAATGAAGATATTTCAAAAAAAAATGGAAAAGAAATTTCAATTTCAAATTATAATAGTATTTGTGAAAATGAAGATATTTTGACAAAAGATGGAAAAGGAATTTTAATTTTAAATCGTAACAATGAAGAGGAAATAATACAGTTTGTATCTGATGAAATATTAGAAACGATACAGTTTGAAGATTCAACTGTGTAAGTTTTTATAGTTATTATTATACTTTAATATGCAAATTGAAAAGCATAACATGATTTGTCATCTATTATTAGATTATTATAAATCATCTAATATCAATTTGTGGACTGAATTGATTTCTTATGTCTACGTAGTATCTATATATTAAAGGTGACAAAATTAAATTAAATGAGCAGTAAATTTAATATCTAATTGATTTAGAAAATTTTTGTGACCTTAACATATAAAGATTATAACTGTAAATATGATCCAACCACAGATAAAATGATTTATTTTGTTTCTGATAAATTTAAAAAAAAAATATTTCATTGAAATTGTCGGTTTTATTGATGAGATAGAAGGACCTAAAGTTGTTGGCAAGAATCAACAATATAAATTATTAAAATTTATAATAAATAATAATAGCCGGCATCAAGTACAAGTTGTTGCTTGGAACAAAGAAATTGAGCGAATAGAATTCCATTTGCAACCAAACCGTGTTATTAATAAATTATTTATATTCTGCTACATTAATTATATTTATAATAATATAATCTTATTTAATATAAAATAATACGTATATATTAAAATGTTAATGCGATAAATTTTATTATTAATTAAATTATTATTTAATTAATAATTTTAAGTTGTCATATTTTATAGATTATTCACATAGATGGTGCTAAAGCAAAAAAATTAAGATACCCAGACTTTAATCACGGGACACTTCCATACAAACTGATAATTCAATCACACACTATAATAAATACCTTGGGTATTTTTGATGTAAAATCAACAATTTGTATGGTACAACCATAATTAATACAATTTGAAGAAGTTCCTGAAAATTTAAATAATTGTATACGTAAGAGAGAAATATACATGTTATATTAATATATTAATAATAAAATATTAATGTTAAATTGAATATTTATTCTCAATATTCGATAATTAATATTAAGTAATAATATTATAAATTTACTATTATTTTTTTTTAAATTACTAAAATATAATTTTATTTTAAATAGTTACTTTTTAAACCTCTTAAATGTCAATTTATAAACTTATATATTTAACATAAAATATTATAACATATTTAATTTTATAAATTTTAATAATAACAATAATAATAACAATAATGATCATTAATTATATATTAATCATGATAGTTGATGATTAATGATGATTAATGATCAATAATTAATTTTATTTTCAATTTAAAAATCATTTATGTTTATATATGTAAGGTCCTCCAAAAGTCCCCGAACATTAAAATTTCTCGAAAACGATGAACTATAATAAGAAATATGTAAAAACCAAAATTGTAGTATATGAAAATATCTACCTAACAGATTGACTTTAGATGAAGTTGCCAAGGACATATAAATTCAAGTTTGTTTAATTTGAATTTGAATTTTTTAAATGAAAACACCTATTTTTTATTGCATTTTCTTATAGCTGATGTCAAGGTGTTTGCAAAATAGTGCAAATAAACCCTTTTGATTAAAAACTCTTTTTGATTAAGAATTCTTTAAGTTATAAGTTCTTAATGTTTGACTTTGCTTCTTACATATTTTTTATTATAGTTGGTCAGTTCGTAATATTTTAGCGTTCCGGGACTCTATATATATGTATAGGTATATATATATATATATATATATATATAAATATAAACTCTTAGTACAATATTAATATATTTTTAGTTATATGTGGATTTATTAAAACTAATTTTAATATATCTTCAAATAATTCTAAAACCTTTGCCTACGGTTCCATCACAAATGGAATCTATAAACTGGAAGTAAAAATAACAGATTACGACAATCATATCGATTTTGAGAAAGGGCATGAAATCGAAATAAAAGGATATTTAAAAACTACAAGTTAATAATTAATAAATTCTAATCTAATTTAAAAAAAAGTATATCCATTATTTTTATTAATATTACAAATTTATTTTACAGATGATATTTTTTATTTAGATGTTGAAAAAATAACAGATATAAAATTGATTGAAGGAAGAATAATGTCTTTCATGGAAATTTTACAAGGATCTAAAGTGATTATGAAGAGGAAAGGTTCCGAAAATAAATTGGAAATACCCAATAAAATTTCTCGCAGTTTTTAAAAATTTAAAAATTTAAATGTTATTTTATATTATTTAAATATTTATTAATTATGAAATTTTACTAATTTTGAAACACGTTATAATAATATTTAATGTTAAACAATTAATTTCAATCTTAATTTTAATTATGTTTTCGATAAAAAGGAATAAAAAAAAAAAATTTCAAAAATTGTATTATAATTATATTATCTGAAAATATAATATTTACATAATTATATAAATATGTAATAATTATTTATTCAAAATTTATATAAAGTAATAAATAAATAATTTCAAATTTCAATTTGCTGTTTAATATTTTTAGGATATGTATCTGTTTAATGATGAAATATGACTAAAAATTATATTCTAAAAATACTAATAATAAATACTATAATAAAAATTATATACAAAATATTATGATTATATGACTAAAAACATTAAAAAATAAAATATTATTTATTAAATATGTATTTATTTATTTATTATGTTTCCATAGAATTTATATTCTTTTATCAACTGTTTTATCGATTTATAAGAGTATTCATGCGATATATATAATTGAAAATTGATAAATCATTTCCACTATACTTATTGTTTATTTTAATATAATCATTCTCTAGGCATAGTGATATAGAAAATATAAATATATCAACTATGATATACGAATATTCAAACAGAATACATCTGATTGGAAATTTTAGATGTTATCCATTCATAAAATTTTCCCTCTTTAGAAAAGGCATGTTATTGACATTGTTGAGCCTTTTCCGCGATGTTGATTGGTTGCTTCAAAATTCGATCTCGTTCTCGATGCGAGTCGTTCATTTTGATTCGCGGTTGCCCAGAACAGTTGCCCAGAACGATTGTCATCGCGGTGATTATGCGTTTTGATAGTTTGTGAGCAAGCCGGTTAATATACTCTTAATATAATTTTGTTATTTATTAATTATTTAATAATTAATAATAAATATTAATTGTGTAATAATAATTAGTCTAAAGGCGCGCGCGTAGTTTTGTTCTAGTCCCTCCGTAAAAAAGGCATGTTAAGTCGATTCTCGAAAGTCTCGAAGTGTATTGTTGCCTCTTTTCCGCGATGCTGATTGGTTGTCTCGCTCGTGCGCTGCGACTTGCTTCACTGGTGTTATTTGCAGCTGTCAAATCATGCGAATTTTGACAGTTTGTGATGTGACGTGAAAAAACATAAAGTTAAAAAAAGTTAAAGAAAAAGTTAAAGAAGTTAAAGAAGATAAAGTTAAAGTTGAAGAAGAAGGAGAAAGAAGAAGATAAAGAAGAGAGAAATAAGGAATTAGTGACAAATAAAGAAAAAGGTATGTATATTATATTGCGTATAATATTAATGAGTTGAGTCAATATTTATATTTTGTCTCGTGCTCTTTAATCATGTGTGTAAAAAAAAAGTATTCATCTCTTTAGATCATCAAAATAAGTCCTGGAAATTTGTCAGCTATAAAAGGCATGTTAAGTCGATTCTCGAAAGTCTCGAAGTGTATTGTTGCCTCTTTTCCGCGATGCTGATTGGTTGTCTCGTTCGTGCGCTGCGACTTGCTTCACTGGTGTTATTTGCAGATGTCAAATCATGCGAATTTTGACAGTTTGTGATGTGACGTGAAAAAACATAAAGTTAAAAAATGTTAAAGAAAAAGTTAAAGAAGTTAAAGAAGATAAAGTTAAAGTTGAAGAAGAAGGAGAAAGAAGAAGATAGAGAAGAGAGAAATAAGGAATTAGTGACAAATAAAGAAAAAGGTATGTATATTATATTGCGTATAATATTAATGAGTTGAGTCAATATTTATATTTTGTCTCGTGCTCTTTAATCATGTGTGTAAAAAGAAAGTATTCATCTCTTTAGATCATCAAAATAAGTCCTGGAAATTTGTCAGCTATAAATAAAATTTTTTCAAGAGAGAAGATAAAAAGAAGAGAGAGAAAGAGAGAGAGAGAGAGAAAGAGAGGGAGGAAAAGAAAGAGAGAAAAAGATAAAGAAGAAGGAAAGAGGAAAAAGGGACGAATAAAGAAAAGTAGGTATATTATGCGTTTAATAGTCAGTATAAAAAGAAATTATTCATATTTTTAGTTATCAAAATGAGCTCTTAAAATTTACTGCCAATAGAATTTTCTCAATTTGTCGTAAGAAGAAAAGAGAAAAAAAAGGAGATAGATAGATAGAGAGAGAGAGAGAGAGAGAGAGAGAGGAGGAGGAGGAGGAGAGAGAGAGAGGGAGAGAGAGAGAGAGAGAGAGAAGAAGAAAATAGAGAATAGAGAAAGAGGAAGGAGAGGCAAATTAAGAAAAGTATGTATATCGTTAATAGATAGATAAATATGTAAATAATTATATATTATATTATTATATATAATATTATATATAATAATGTAATATATAATTATTATATATATAATATTATATTATATATATTATATATATGCATATATATAATATTATACATAATAATGTAATATGTCATTTTTATTGTATATAATATCTTTGAAATAAATAGTCACACACACACATGCACGCACGCATTCACGCACACATATATAGGTGATAGTGTAATATTTAATTAGAAATATTTTATATATGTCGTAGCCAGATTATATATAATATATATACATTTATATATACATATATATAATATATATACATTTATATATACATATATATAATATATATACATATATATTATATATACACACACACATATATATATATATATATATATATATATATATATATATATGATATTATATTATTATATATTTTATCTTATATTATTTAATATATTTTCATATTTGTCGTAGCCAGATTACAAAACCCGCCTTTTTTTAAAACATCTAGGTATTGCATGAAGCGTCTTTAGTTTTTTTATACAATGTTAACATAACGTCTAGACGTTTTAGAAAAAAATTGATTTTGTAATCTGGCTACAACATATATAAGATATTTATAATTAAATATTACACTATAATCTATATGTATATGTGTGCGCGCGCGCGCGTGTGTGTGTGTGTGTATTTATTTCAAAGATATTATACAGAGTAGGCCATTTTAATGTATCTACTGAAATATCTCCAAATCTATAAATGGTAGTCAATATATTGCGCTTATATATTATTATTTATTTATATAGTATAATAATGGTAGTTTATTATATGTTGTGCGTTTAATAATAAGTGTAAAAAGAAATTATTCATCTTTTTAGTTATCAAAGTGAGCTCTTAAAATTTACTGCCAATAGAATTTTCTCAACTTGCCGTAAGAAGAAAAGAGAAAAAGAAGGAGATAGATAGATAGATAGAGAGAGAGAGAGAGAGAGAAGAGAGAGAGAGAGAGAGAGAGGAGGGGGAGAAGGAGAGAGAGAGGGAGAGAGAGAGAGGAGAAGAAAATAGAGAATAGAGAAAGAGGAAGGAGAGGCAAATTAAGAAAAGTATGTATATCATTAATAGATAGATAAATATGTAAATAATTATATATTATATTATTATATATAATATTAGGTGTACAACTTTGCTTCCGCCGTTTTCCTATAGATGGCTTTAGCGGTAAGTAGTGGTCGAAATAAATAGATCATAGACGTCATGCAATAAACTTGGGCATCTGTCAACATAACCCCATAGAAACATTAGTCGATTTGTGTCTGCATCATAAAGTTATTCTCGATTGAAAATGTCAGTTTACGAGCCAAATTCTCGTCATTTGCGGGAGGTTTTAATTTTCTGCTTCAATATGAAGAAATCTGCGGCTGAGGCTCATCGAATGCTCTCAAATACTTATGGTGAGGCCGCTATTAGTGAAAGAACGTGTCGTGAGCGGTTTCAACGCTTCAAGAACGGTGATTTTAACGTCGAAGACCGGCATAGCGGTGGAAGAGAGAAGGTTTTCGAAGATGCAGAATTGGAGGCATTACTTAATGAAGACTCGAGTCAAAGTCAAGAAGAATTGGCACGATCATTGGGAGTGACTCAACAAGCAATTTCAAAACGCCTCAAAGACATGGGAATGATTCAGAAGCAAGGAAATTGGGTGCCGTACGAGTTGAAACCGAGAGATGTTGAACGGCGTTTGTTTGCTTGTGAACAGTTGCTTGAAAGGCAAAGACGGAAGGGATTTCTGCATCGCATTGTGACTGGGGACGAAAAATGGGTTCATTACGATAACCCCAAGCGCAGAAAATCATGGGGATATCCCGGCCATGCTTCCACGTCAACGGTCAAACCGAATATTCACGGCTTCAAGGTCATGCTCTGAATTTGGTGGGACCAGCTCGGCGTAGTGTATTATGAGCTATTAAAACCGACTGAAACAATCACAGGCGATCGTTATCGAACGCAATTAATGCGTTTGAACCGAGCATTAAAAGACAAACGGCCGCAATACAACGAGAGACACGATAAAGTGATTTTGCAGCATGACAATGCTCGACCCCATGTTGCCCCCAAAAGTGTTGACCCCAAAGTGGTCAAGACATACTTGGAAACGTTGAAATAGGAAGTCCTATCCCACCCGCCGTATTCTCCAGACGTTGCTCCCTCTGACTATCACTTGTTTCGATCAATGGCACACGGCCTGGTTGACCAGCACTTCCGGTCTTATGAAGAAGTAAGAAATTGGATCGATTCGTGGATCGCTTCAAAAGATGACCAGTTTTTTCAACGCGGGATTCGTACGCTGCCCGAAAGATGGGAGAAAGTAGTGGCCAGCGATGGACAATACTTTGAATCATAAATGTATAACCAGTTTTTTACAATAAAGCCTCGAATTTCGGAAAAAAAACGGCGGAAGCAAAGTTGTACACCTAATATTATATATAATAATGTAATATATAATTATTATATATATAATATTATATTATATATATTATATATATGCATATATATAATATTATACATAATAATGTAATATGTCATTATTTATTGTATATAATATCTTTGAAATAAATAGTCACACACACACATGCACGCACGCATTCACGCACACATATATAGGAGATGGTGTAATATTTAATTAGAAATATTTTATATATGTCGTAGCCAGATTATATATAATATATATACATTTATATATACATATATATAATATATATACATTTATATATACATATATATAATATATATACATATATATATACACACATATATATAGTGTGTGTGTGACTATTTATTTCAAAGATATTATACACGGTAGCCCATTTTAATGTATCTACTAAAATATCTCAAAATCTATAAGTTTAAGACAAAATTGTTTTAGACAAAAGTTGTATGATTCACAGGGGGACACATGATGAAAATATGGACTTGACCTTTTCAA
>JAXRKO010001356.1:5000-17966 GCA_037039905.1 Formica aserva
TTAGGTTAGGTTAGGTTAGGTTAGGTTAGGTTAGGTTAGGTTAGGTTAGGTTAGGTTAGGTTAGGTTAGGTTAGGTTAGGTTAGGTTAGGTTAGGTTAGGTTAGGTTAGGTTAGGTTAGGTTAGGTTAGGTTAGGTTAGGTTAGGTTAGGTTAGGTTAGGTTAGGTTAGGTTAGGTTAGGTTAGGTTAGGTTAGGTTAGGTTAGGTTAGGTTAGGTTAGGTTAGGTTAGGTTAGGTTAGGTTAGGTTAGGTTAGGTTAGGTTAGGTTAGGTTAGGTTAGGTTAGGTTAGGTTAGGTTAGGTTAGGTTAGGTTAGGTTAGGTTAGGTTAGGTTAGGTTAGGTTAGGTTAGGTTAGGTTAGGTTAGGTTAGGTTAGGTTAGGTTAGGTTAGGTTAGGTTAGGTTAGGTTAGGTTAGGTTAGGTTAGGTTAGGTTAGGTTAGGTTAGGTTAGGTTAGGTTAGGTTAGGTTAGGTTAGGTTAGGTTAGGTTAGGTTAGGTTAGGTTAGGTTAGGTTAGGTTAGGTTAGGTTAGGTTAGGTTAGGTTAGGTTAGGTTAGGTTAGGTTAGGTTAGGTTAGGTTAGGTTAGGTTAGGTTAGGTTAGGTTAGGTTAGGTTAGGTTAGGTTAGGTTAGGTTAGGTTAGGTTAGGTTAGGTTAGGTTAGGTTAGGTTAGGTTAGGTTAGGTTAGGTTAGGTTAGGTTAGGTTAGGTTAGGTTAGGTTAGGTTAGGTTAGGTTAGGTTAGGTTAGGTTAGGTTAGGTTAGGTTAGGTTAGGTTAGGTTAGGTTAGGTTAGGTTAGGTTAGGTTAGGTTAGGTTAGGTTAGGTTAGGTTAGGTTAGGTTAGGTTAGGTTAGGTTAGGTTAGGTTAGGTTAGGTTAGGTTAGGTTAGGTTAGGTTAGGTTAGGTTAGGTTAGGTTAGGTTAGGTTAGGTTAGGTTAGGTTAGGTTAGGTTAGGTTAGGTTAGGTTAGGTTAGGTTAGGTTAGGTTAGGTTAGGTTAGGTTAGGTTAGGTTAGGTTAGGTTAGGTTAGGTTAGGTTAGGTTAGGTTAGGTTAGGTTAGGTTAGGTTAGGTTAGGTTAGGTTAGGTTAGGTTAGGTTAGGTTAGGTTAGGTTAGGTTAGGTTAGGTTAGGTTAGGTTAGGTTAGGTTAGGTTAGGTTAGGTTAGGTTAGGTTAGGTTAGGTTAGGTTAGGTTAGGTTAGGTTAGGTTAGGTTAGGTTAGGTTAGGTTAGGTTAGGTTAGGTTAGGTTAGGTTAGGTTAGGTTAGGTTAGGTTAGGTTAGGTTAGGTTAGGTTAGGTTAGGTTAGGTTAGGTTAGGTTAGGTTAGGTTAGGTTAGGTTAGGTTAGGTTAGGTTAGGTTAGGTTAGGTTAGGTTAGGTTAGGTTAGGTTAGGTTAGGTTAGGTTAGGTTAGGTTAGGTTAGGTTAGGTTAGGTTAGGTTAGGTTAGGTTAGGTTAGGTTAGGTTAGGTTAGGTTAGGTTAGGTTAGGTTAGGTTAGGTTAGGTTAGGTTAGGTTAGGTTAGGTTAGGTTAGGTTAGGTTAGGTTAGGTTAGGTTAGGTTAGGTTAGGTTAGGTTAGGTTAGGTTAGGTTAGGTTAGGTTAGGTTAGGTTAGGTTAGGTTAGGTTAGGTTAGGTTAGGTTAGGTTAGGTTAGGTTAGGTTAGGTTAGGTTAGGTTAGGTTAGGTTAGGTTAGGTTAGGTTAGGTTAGGTTAGGTTAGGTTAGGTTAGGTTAGGTTAGGTTAGGTTAGGTTAGGTTAGGTTAGGTTAGGTTAGGTTAGGTTAGGTTAGGTTAGGTTAGGTTAGGTTAGGTTAGGTTAGGTTAGGTTAGGTTAGGTTAGGTTAGGTTAGGTTAGGTTAGGTTAGGTTAGGTTAGGTTAGGTTAGGTTAGGTTAGGTTAGGTTAGGTTAGGTTAGGTTAGGTTAGGTTAGGTTAGGTTAGGTTAGGTTAGGTTAGGTTAGGTTAGGTTAGGTTAGGTTAGGTTAGGTTAGGTTAGGTTAGGTTAGGTTAGGTTAGGTTAGGTTAGGTTAGGTTAGGTTAGGTTAGGTTAGGTTAGGTTAGGTTAGGTTAGGTTAGGTTAGGTTAGGTTAGGTTAGGTTAGGTTAGGTTAGGTTAGGTTAGGTTAGGTTAGGTTAGGTTAGGTTAGGTTAGGTTAGGTTAGGTTAGGTTAGGTTAGGTTAGGTTAGGTTAGGTTAGGTTAGGTTAGGTTAGGTTAGGTTAGGTTAGGTTAGGTTAGGTTAGGTTAGGTTAGGTTAGGTTAGGTTAGGTTAGGTTAGGTTAGGTTAGGTTAGGTTAGGTTAGGTTAGGTTAGGTTAGGTTAGGTTAGGTTAGGTTAGGTTAGGTTAGGTTAGGTTAGGTTAGGTTAGGTTAGGTTAGGTTAGGTTAGGTTAGGTTAGGTTAGGTTAGGTTAGGTTAGGTTAGGTTAGGTTAGGTTAGGTTAGGTTAGGTTAGGTTAGGTTAGGTTAGGTTAGGTTAGGTTAGGTTAGGTTAGGTTAGGTTAGGTTAGGTTAGGTTAGGTTAGGTTAGGTTAGGTTAGGTTAGGTTAGGTTAGGTTAGGTTAGGTTAGGTTAGGTTAGGTTAGGTTAGGTTAGGTTAGGTTAGGTTAGGTTAGGTTAGGTTAGGTTAGGTTAGGTTAGGTTAGGTTAGGTTAGGTTAGGTTAGGTTAGGTTAGGTTAGGTTAGGTTAGGTTAGGTTAGGTTAGGTTAGGTTAGGTTAGGTTAGGTTAGGTTAGGTTAGGTTAGGTTAGGTTAGGTTAGGTTAGGTTAGGTTAGGTTAGGTTAGGTTAGGTTAGGTTAGGTTAGGTTAGGTTAGGTTAGGTTAGGTTAGGTTAGGTTAGGTTAGGTTAGGTTAGGTTAGGTTAGGTTAGGTTAGGTTAGGTTAGGTTAGGTTAGGTTAGGTTAGGTTAGGTTAGGTTAGGTTAGGTTAGGTTAGGTTAGGTTAGGTTAGGTTAGGTTAGGTTAGGTTAGGTTAGGTTAGGTTAGGTTAGGTTAGGTTAGGTTAGGTTAGGTTAGGTTAGGTTAGGTTAGGTTAGGTTAGGTTAGGTTAGGTTAGGTTAGGTTAGGTTAGGTTAGGTTAGGTTAGGTTAGGTTAGGTTAGGTTAGGTTAGGTTAGGTTAGGTTAGGTTAGGTTAGGTTAGGTTAGGTTAGGTTAGGTTAGGTTAGGTTAGGTAGGTAGGTTAGGTTAGGTTAGGTTAGGTTAGGTTAGGTTAGGTTAGGTTAGGTTAGGTTAGGTTAGGTTAGGTTAGGTTAGGTTAGGTTAGGTTAGGTTAGGTTAGGTTAGGTTAGGTTAGGTTAGGTTAGGTTAGGTTAGGTTAGGTTAGGTTAGGTTAGGTTAGGTTAGGTTAGGTTAGGTTAGGTTAGGTTAGGTTAGGTTAGGTTAGGTTAGGTTAGGTTAGGTTAGGTTAGGTTAGGTTAGGTTAGGTTAGGTTAGGTTAGGTTAGGTTAGGTTAGGTTAGGTTAGGTTAGGTTAGGTTAGGTTAGGTTAGGTTAGGTTAGGTTAGGTTAGGTTAGGTTAGGTTAGGTTAGGTTAGGTTAGGTTAGGTTAGGTTAGGTTAGGTTAGGTTAGGTTAGGTTAGGTTAGGTTAGGTTAGGTTAGGTTAGGTTAGGTTAGGTTAGGTTAGGTTAGGTTAGGTTAGGTTAGGTTAGGTTAGGTTAGGTTAGGTTAGGTTAGGTTAGGTTAGGTTAGGTTAGGTTAGGTTAGGTTAGGTTAGGTTAGGTTAGGTTAGGTTAGGTTAGGTTAGGTTAGGTTAGGTTAGGTTAGGTTAGGTTAGGTTAGGTTAGGTTAGGTTAGGTTAGGTTAGGTTAGGTTAGGTTAGGTTAGGTTAGGTTAGGTTAGGTTAGGTTAGGTTAGGTTAGGTTAGGTTAGGTTAGGTTAGGTTAGGTTAGGTTAGGTTAGGTTAGGTTAGGTTAGGTTAGGTTAGGTTAGGTTAGGTTAGGTTAGGTTAGGTTAGGTTAGGTTAGGTTAGGTTAGGTTAGGTTAGGTTAGGTTAGGTTAGGTTAGGTTAGGTTAGGTTAGGTTAGGTTAGGTTAGGTTAGGTTAGGTTAGGTTAGGTTAGGTTAGGTTAGGTTAGGTTAGGTTAGGTTAGGTTAGGTTAGGTTAGGTTAGGTTAGGTTAGGTTAGGTTAGGTTAGGTTAGGTTAGGTTAGGTTAGGTTAGGTTAGGTTAGGTTAGGTTAGGTTAGGTTAGGTTAGGTTAGGTTAGGTTAGGTTAGGTTAGGTTAGGTTAGGTTAGGTTAGGTTAGGTTAGGTTAGGTTAGGTTAGGTTAGGTTAGGTTAGGTTAGGTTAGGTTAGGTTAGGTTAGGTTAGGTTAGGTTAGGTTAGGTTAGGTTAGGTTAGGTTAGGTTAGGTTAGGTTAGGTTAGGTTAGGTTAGGTTAGGTTAGGTTAGGTTAGGTTAGGTTAGGTTAGGTTAGGTTAGGTTAGGTTAGGTTAGGTTAGGTTAGGTTAGGTTAGGTTAGGTTAGGTTAGGTTAGGTTAGGTTAGGTTAGGTTAGGTTAGGTTAGGTTAGGTTAGGTTAGGTTAGGTTAGGTTAGGTTAGGTTAGGTTAGGTTAGGTTAGGTTAGGTTAGGTTAGGTTAGGTTAGGTTAGGTTAGGTTAGGTTAGGTTAGGTTAGGTTAGGTTAGGTTAGGTTAGGTTAGGTTAGGTTAGGTTAGGTTAGGTTAGGTTAGGTTAGGTTAGGTTAGGTTAGGTTAGGTTAGGTTAGGTTAGGTTAGGTTAGGTTAGGTTAGGTTAGGTTAGGTTAGGTTAGGTTAGGTTAGGTTAGGTTAGGTTAGGTTAGGTTAGGTTAGGTTAGGTTAGGTTAGGTTAGGTTAGGTTAGGTTAGGTTAGGTTAGGTTAGGTTAGGTTAGGTTAGGTTAGGTTAGGTTAGGTTAGGTTAGGTTAGGTTAGGTTAGGTTAGGTTAGGTTAGGTTAGGTTAGGTTAGGTTAGGTTAGGTTAGGTTAGGTTAGGTTAGGTTAGGTTAGGTTAGGTTAGGTTAGGTTAGGTTAGGTTAGGTTAGGTTAGGTTAGGTTAGGTTAGGTTAGGTTAGGTTAGGTTAGGTTAGGTTAGGTTAGGTTAGGTTAGGTTAGGTTAGGTTAGGTTAGGTTAGGTTAGGTTAGGTTAGGTTAGGTTAGGTTAGGTTAGGTTAGGTTAGGTTAGGTTAGGTTAGGTTAGGTTAGGTTAGGTTAGGTTAGGTTAGGTTAGGTTAGGTTAGGTTAGGTTAGGTTAGGTTAGGTTAGGTTAGGTTAGGTTAGGTTAGGTTAGGTTAGGTTAGGTTAGGTTAGGTTAGGTTAGGTTAGGTTAGGTTAGGTTAGGTTAGGTTAGGTTAGGTTAGGTTAGGTTAGGTTAGGTTAGGTTAGGTTAGGTTAGGTTAGGTTAGGTTAGGTTAGGTTAGGTTAGGTTAGGTTAGGTTAGGTTAGGTTAGGTTAGGTTAGGTTAGGTTAGGTTAGGTTAGGTTAGGTTAGGTTAGGTTAGGTTAGGTTAGGTTAGGTTAGGTTAGGTTAGGTTAGGTTAGGTTAGGTTAGGTTAGGTTAGGTTAGGTTAGGTTAGGTTAGGTTAGGTTAGGTTAGGTTAGGTTAGGTTAGGTTAGGTTAGGTTAGGTTAGGTTAGGTTAGGTTAGGTTAGGTTAGGTTAGGTTAGGTTAGGTTAGGTTAGGTTAGGTTAGGTTAGGTTAGGTTAGGTTAGGTTAGGTTAGGTTAGGTTAGGTTAGGTTAGGTTAGGTTAGGTTAGGTTAGGTTAGGTTAGGTTAGGTTAGGTTAGGTTAGGTTAGGTTAGGTTAGGTTAGGTTAGGTTAGGTTAGGTTAGGTTAGGTTAGGTTAGGTTAGGTTAGGTTAGGTTAGGTTAGGTTAGGTTAGGTTAGGTTAGGTTAGGTTAGGTTAGGTTAGGTTAGGTTAGGTTAGGTTAGGTTAGGTTAGGTTAGGTTAGGTTAGGTTAGGTTAGGTTAGGTTAGGTTAGGTTAGGTTAGGTTAGGTTAGGTTAGGTTAGGTTAGGTTAGGTTAGGTTAGGTTAGGTTAGGTTAGGTTAGGTTAGGTTAGGTTAGGTTAGGTTAGGTTAGGTTAGGTTAGGTTAGGTTAGGTTAGGTTAGGTTAGGTTAGGTTAGGTTAGGTTAGGTTAGGTTAGGTTAGGTTAGGTTAGGTTAGGTTAGGTTAGGTTAGGTTAGGTTAGGTTAGGTTAGGTTAGGTTAGGTTAGGTTAGGTTAGGTTAGGTTAGGTTAGGTTAGGTTAGGTTAGGTTAGGTTAGGTTAGGTTAGGTTAGGTTAGGTTAGGTTAGGTTAGGTTAGGTTAGGTTAGGTTAGGTTAGGTTAGGTTAGGTTAGGTTAGGTTAGGTTAGGTTAGGTTAGGTTAGGTTAGGTTAGGTTAGGTTAGGTTAGGTTAGGTTAGGTTAGGTTAGGTTAGGTTAGGTTAGGTTAGGTTAGGTTAGGTTAGGTTAGGTTAGGTTAGGTTAGGTTAGGTTAGGTTAGGTTAGGTTAGGTTAGGTTAGGTTAGGTTAGGTTAGGTTAGGTTAGGTTAGGTTAGGTTAGGTTAGGTTAGGTTAGGTTAGGTTAGGTTAGGTTAGGTTAGGTTAGGTTAGGTTAGGTTAGGTTAGGTTAGGTTAGGTTAGGTTAGGTTAGGTTAGGTTAGGTTAGGTTAGGTTAGGTTAGGTTAGGTTAGGTTAGGTTAGGTTAGGTTAGGTTAGGTTAGGTTAGGTTAGGTTAGGTTAGGTTAGGTTAGGTTAGGTTAGGTTAGGTTAGGTTAGGTTAGGTTAGGTTAGGTTAGGTTAGGTTAGGTTAGGTTAGGTTAGGTTAGGTTAGGTTAGGTTAGGTTAGGTTAGGTTAGGTTAGGTTAGGTTAGGTTAGGTTAGGTTAGGTTAGGTTAGGTTAGGTTAGGTTAGGTTAGGTTAGGTTAGGTTAGGTTAGGTTAGGTTAGGTTAGGTTAGGTTAGGTTAGGTTAGGTTAGGTTAGGTTAGGTTAGGTTAGGTTAGGTTAGGTTAGGTTAGGTTAGGTTAGGTTAGGTTAGGTTAGGTTAGGTTAGGTTAGGTTAGGTTAGGTTAGGTTAGGTTAGGTTAGGTTAGGTTAGGTTAGGTTAGGTTAGGTTAGGTTAGGTTAGGTTAGGTTAGGTTAGGTTAGGTTAGGTTAGGTTAGGTTAGGTTAGGTTAGGTTAGGTTAGGTTAGGTTAGGTTAGGTTAGGTTAGGTTAGGTTAGGTTAGGTTAGGTTAGGTTAGGTTAGGTTAGGTTAGGTTAGGTTAGGTTAGGTTAGGTTAGGTTAGGTTAGGTTAGGTTAGGTTAGGTTAGGTTAGGTTAGGTTAGGTTAGGTTAGGTTAGGTTAGGTTAGGTTAGGTTAGGTTAGGTTAGGTTAGGTTAGGTTAGGTTAGGTTAGGTTAGGTTAGGTTAGGTTAGGTTAGGTTAGGTTAGGTTAGGTTAGGTTAGGTTAGGTTAGGTTAGGTTAGGTTAGGTTAGGTTAGGTTAGGTTAGGTTAGGTTAGGTTAGGTTAGGTTAGGTTAGGTTAGGTTAGGTTAGGTTAGGTTAGGTTAGGTTAGGTTAGGTTAGGTTAGGTTAGGTTAGGTTAGGTTAGGTTAGGTTAGGTTAGGTTAGGTTAGGTTAGGTTAGGTTAGGTTAGGTTAGGTTAGGTTAGGTTAGGTTAGGTTAGGTTAGGTTAGGTTAGGTTAGGTTAGGTTAGGTTAGGTTAGGTTAGGTTAGGTTAGGTTAGGTTAGGTTAGGTTAGGTTAGGTTAGGTTAGGTTAGGTTAGGTTAGGTTAGGTTAGGTTAGGTTAGGTTAGGTTAGGTTAGGTTAGGTTAGGTTAGGTTAGGTTAGGTTAGGTTAGGTTAGGTTAGGTTAGGTTAGGTTAGGTTAGGTTAGGTTAGGTTAGGTTAGGTTAGGTTAGGTTAGGTTAGGTTAGGTTAGGTTAGGTTAGGTTAGGTTAGGTTAGGTTAGGTTAGGTTAGGTTAGGTTAGGTTAGGTTAGGTTAGGTTAGGTTAGGTTAGGTTAGGTTAGGTTAGGTTAGGTTAGGTTAGGTTAGGTTAGGTTAGGTTAGGTTAGGTTAGGTTAGGTTAGGTTAGGTTAGGTTAGGTTAGGTTAGGTTAGGTTAGGTTAGGTTAGGTTAGGTTAGGTTAGGTTAGGTTAGGTTAGGTTAGGTTAGGTTAGGTTAGGTTAGGTTAGGTTAGGTTAGGTTAGGTTAGGTTAGGTTAGGTTAGGTTAGGTTAGGTTAGGTTAGGTTAGGTTAGGTTAGGTTAGGTTAGGTTAGGTTAGGTTAGGTTAGGTTAGGTTAGGTTAGGTTAGGTTAGGTTAGGTTAGGTTAGGTTAGGTTAGGTTAGGTTAGGTTAGGTTAGGTTAGGTTAGGTTAGGTTAGGTTAGGTTAGGTTAGGTTAGGTTAGGTTAGGTTAGGTTAGGTTAGGTTAGGTTAGGTTAGGTTAGGTTAGGTTAGGTTAGGTTAGGTTAGGTTAGGTTAGGTTAGGTTAGGTTAGGTTAGGTTAGGTTAGGTTAGGTTAGGTTAGGTTAGGTTAGGTTAGGTTAGGTTAGGTTAGGTTAGGTTAGGTTAGGTTAGGTTAGGTTAGGTTAGGTTAGGTTAGGTTAGGTTAGGTTAGGTTAGGTTAGGTTAGGTTAGGTTAGGTTAGGTTAGGTTAGGTTAGGTTAGGTTAGGTTAGGTTAGGTTAGGTTAGGTTAGGTTAGGTTAGGTTAGGTTAGGTTAGGTTAGGTTAGGTTAGGTTAGGTTAGGTTAGGTTAGGTTAGGTTAGGTTAGGTTAGGTTAGGTTAGGTTAGGTTAGGTTAGGTTAGGTTAGGTTAGGTTAGGTTAGGTTAGGTTAGGTTAGGTTAGGTTAGGTTAGGTTAGGTTAGGTTAGGTTAGGTTAGGTTAGGTTAGGTTAGGTTAGGTTAGGTTAGGTTAGGTTAGGTTAGGTTAGGTTAGGTTAGGTTAGGTTAGGTTAGGTTAGGTTAGGTTAGGTTAGGTTAGGTTAGGTTAGGTTAGGTTAGGTTAGGTTAGGTTAGGTTAGGTTAGGTTAGGTTAGGTTAGGTTAGGTTAGGTTAGGTTAGGTTAGGTTAGGTTAGGTTAGGTTAGGTTAGGTTAGGTTAGGTTAGGTTAGGTTAGGTTAGGTTAGGTTAGGTTAGGTTAGGTTAGGTTAGGTTAGGTTAGGTTAGGTTAGGTTAGGTTAGGTTAGGTTAGGTTAGGTTAGGTTAGGTTAGGTTAGGTTAGGTTAGGTTAGGTTAGGTTAGGTTAGGTTAGGTTAGGTTAGGTTAGGTTAGGTTAGGTTAGGTTAGGTTAGGTTAGGTTAGGTTAGGTTAGGTTAGGTTAGGTTAGGTTAGGTTAGGTTAGGTTAGGTTAGGTTAGGTTAGGTTAGGTTAGGTTAGGTTAGGTTAGGTTAGGTTAGGTTAGGTTAGGTTAGGTTAGGTTAGGTTAGGTTAGGTTAGGTTAGGTTAGGTTAGGTTAGGTTAGGTTAGGTTAGGTTAGGTTAGGTTAGGTTAGGTTAGGTTAGGTTAGGTTAGGTTAGGTTAGGTTAGGTTAGGTTAGGTTAGGTTAGGTTAGGTTAGGTTAGGTTAGGTTAGGTTAGGTTAGGTTAGGTTAGGTTAGGTTAGGTTAGGTTAGGTTAGGTTAGGTTAGGTTAGGTTAGGTTAGGTTAGGTTAGGTTAGGTTAGGTTAGGTTAGGTTAGGTTAGGTTAGGTTAGGTTAGGTTAGGTTAGGTTAGGTTAGGTTAGGTTAGGTTAGGTTAGGTTAGGTTAGGTTAGGTTAGGTTAGGTTAGGTTAGGTTAGGTTAGGTTAGGTTAGGTTAGGTTAGGTTAGGTTAGGTTAGGTTAGGTTAGGTTAGGTTAGGTTAGGTTAGGTTAGGTTAGGTTAGGTTAGGTTAGGTTAGGTTAGGTTAGGTTAGGTTAGGTTAGGTTAGGTTAGGTTAGGTTAGGTTAGGTTAGGTTAGGTTAGGTTAGGTTAGGTTAGGTTAGGTTAGGTTAGGTTAGGTTAGGTTAGGTTAGGTTAGGTTAGGTTAGGTTAGGTTAGGTTAGGTTAGGTTAGGTTAGGTTAGGTTAGGTTAGGTTAGGTTAGGTTAGGTTAGGTTAGGTTAGGTTAGGTTAGGTTAGGTTAGGTTAGGTTAGGTTAGGTTAGGTTAGGTTAGGTTAGGTTAGGTTAGGTTAGGTTAGGTTAGGTTAGGTTAGGTTAGGTTAGGTTAGGTTAGGTTAGGTTAGGTTAGGTTAGGTTAGGTTAGGTTAGGTTAGGTTAGGTTAGGTTAGGTTAGGTTAGGTTAGGTTAGGTTAGGTTAGGTTAGGTTAGGTTAGGTTAGGTTAGGTTAGGTTAGGTTAGGTTAGGTTAGGTTAGGTTAGGTTAGGTTAGGTTAGGTTAGGTTAGGTTAGGTTAGGTTAGGTTAGGTTAGGTTAGGTTAGGTTAGGTTAGGTTAGGTTAGGTTAGGTTAGGTTAGGTTAGGTTAGGTTAGGTTAGGTTAGGTTAGGTTAGGTTAGGTTAGGTTAGGTTAGGTTAGGTTAGGTTAGGTTAGGTTAGGTTAGGTTAGGTTAGGTTAGGTTAGGTTAGGTTAGGTTAGGTTAGGTTAGGTTAGGTTAGGTTAGGTTAGGTTAGGTTAGGTTAGGTTAGGTTAGGTTAGGTTAGGTTAGGTTAGGTTAGGTTAGGTTAGGTTAGGTTAGGTTAGGTTAGGTTAGGTTAGGTTAGGTTAGGTTAGGTTAGGTTAGGTTAGGTTAGGTTAGGTTAGGTTAGGTTAGGTTAGGTTAGGTTAGGTTAGGTTAGGTTAGGTTAGGTTAGGTTAGGTTAGGTTAGGTTAGGTTAGGTTAGGTTAGGTTAGGTTAGGTTAGGTTAGGTTAGGTTAGGTTAGGTTAGGTTAGGTTAGGTTAGGTTAGGTTAGGTTAGGTTAGGTTAGGTTAGGTTAGGTTAGGTTAGGTTAGGTTAGGTTAGGTTAGGTTAGGTTAGGTTAGGTTAGGTTAGGTTAGGTTAGGTTAGGTTAGGTTAGGTTAGGTTAGGTTAGGTTAGGTTAGGTTAGGTTAGGTTAGGTTAGGTTAGGTTAGGTTAGGTTAGGTTAGGTTAGGTTAGGTTAGGTTAGGTTAGGTTAGGTTAGGTTAGGTTAGGTTAGGTTAGGTTAGGTTAGGTTAGGTTAGGTTAGGTTAGGTTAGGTTAGGTTAGGTTAGGTTAGGTTAGGTTAGGTTAGGTTAGGTTAGGTTAGGTTAGGTTAGGTTAGGTTAGGTTAGGTTAGGTTAGGTTAGGTTAGGTTAGGTTAGGTTAGGTTAGGTTAGGTTAGGTTAGGTTAGGTTAGGTTAGGTTAGGTTAGGTTAGGTTAGGTTAGGTTAGGTTAGGTTAGGTTAGGTTAGGTTAGGTTAGGTTAGGTTAGGTAGGTTAGGTTAGGTTAGGTTAGGTTAGGTTAGGTTAGGTTAGGTTAGGTTAGGTTAGGTTAGGTTAGGTTAGGTTAGGTTAGGTTAGGTTAGGTTAGGTTAGGTTAGGTTAGGTTAGGTTAGGTTAGGTTAGGTTAGGTTAGGTTAGGTTAGGTTAGGTTAGGTTAGGTTAGGTTAGGTTAGGTTAGGTTAGGTTAGGTTAGGTTAGGTTAGGTTAGTTAGGTTAGGTTAGGTTAGGTTAGGTTAGGTTAGGTTAGGTTAGGTTAGGTTAGGTTAGGTTAGGTTAGGTTAGGTTAGGTTAGGTTAGGTTAGGTTAGGTTAGGTTAGGTTAGGTTAGGTTAGGTTAGGTTAGGTTAGGTTAGGTTAGGTTAGGTTAGGTTAGGTTAGGTTAGGTTAGGTTAGGTTAGGTTAGGTTAGGTTAGGTTAGGTTAGGTTAGGTTAGGTTAGGTTAGGTTAGGTTAGGTTAGGTTAGGTTAGGTTAGGTTAGGTTAGGTTAGGTTAGGTTAGGTTAGGTTAGGTTAGGTTAGGTTAGGTTAGGTTAGGTTAGGTTAGGTTAGGTTAGGTTAGGTTAGGTTAGGTTAGGTTAGGTTAGGTTAGGTTAGGTTAGGTTAGGTTAGGTTAGGTTAGGTTAGGTTAGGTTAGGTTAGGTTAGGTTAGGTTAGGTTAGGTTAGGTTAGGTTAGGTTAGGTTAGGTTAGGTTAGGTTAGGTTAGGTTAGGTTAGGTTAGGTTAGGTTAGGTTAGGTTAGGTTAGGTTAGGTTAGGTTAGGTTAGGTTAGGTTAGGTTAGGTTAGGTTAGGTTAGGTTAGGTTAGGTTAGGTTAGGTTAGGTTAGGTTAGGTTAGGTTAGGTTAGGTTAGGTTAGGTTAGGTTAGGTTAGGTTAGGTTAGGTTAGGTTAGGTTAGGTTAGGTTAGGTTAGGTTAGGTTAGGTTAGGTTAGGTTAGGTTAGGTTAGGTTAGGTTAGGTTAGGTTAGGTTAGGTTAGGTTAGGTTAGGTTAGGTTAGGTTAGGTTAGGTTAGGTTAGGTTAGGTTAGGTTAGGTTAGGTTAGGTTAGGTTAGGTTAGGTTAGGTTAGGTTAGGTTAGGTTAGGTTAGGTTAGGTTAGGTTAGGTTAGGTTAGGTTAGGTTAGGTTAGGTTAGGTTAGGTTAGGTTAGGTTAGGTTAGGTTAGGTTAGGTTAGGTTAGGTTAGGTTAGGTTAGGTTAGGTTAGGTTAGGTTAGGTTAGGTTAGGTTAGGTTAGGTTAGGTTAGGTTAGGTTAGGTTAGGTAGGTTAGGTTAGGTTAGGTTAGGTTAGGTTAGGTTAGGTTAGGTTAGGTTAGGTTAGGTTAGGTTAGGTTAGGTTAGGTTAGGTTAGGTTAGGTTAGGTTAGGTTAGGTTAGGTTAGGTTAGGTTAGGTTAGGTTAGGTTAGGTTAGGTTAGGTTAGGTTAGGTTAGGTTAGGTTAGGTTAGGTTAGGTTAGGTTAGGTTAGGTTAGGTTAGGTTAGGTTAGGTTAGGTTAGGTTAGGTTAGGTTAGGTTAGGTT
The DNA here is from genome assembly GCA_037039905.1 of Formica aserva. Classification (NCBI taxonomy): domain Eukaryota; kingdom Metazoa; phylum Arthropoda; class Insecta; order Hymenoptera; family Formicidae; genus Formica; species Formica aserva. Next base: position 17,773 of record JAXRKO010001356.1, read on the forward strand.
AGGTTAGGTTAGGTTAGGTTAGGTTAGGTTAGGTTAGGTTAGGTTAGGTTAGGTTAGGTTAGGTTAGGTTAGGTTAGGTTAGGTTAGGTTAGGTTAGGTTAGGTTAGGTTAGGTTAGGTTAGGTTAGGTTAGGTTAGGTTAGGTTAGGTTAGGTTAGGTTAGGTTAGGTTAGGTTAGGTTAGGTTAGGTTAGGT
>JAXRKO010001357.1:0-17965 GCA_037039905.1 Formica aserva
CTTCTTTCTTCCCTCGAAGAATGATTGCGATATCAGAATCTTCTTCCTGTTCTTTACGCCAGTTTCCCAAATCTTCCCTCGAAAGCATTATTCGAGCAATCATTTTTTCATTCTCAACTGTGTTCTTTTCCTCGACCTTAGTACAATATTTACATCCAAAAGTCTCACACAATCGTCTGGATAATCCATCGGCATTCTTGTGTGATTCTCCTCTTCGATGAACCACTTCAAAGTCATATTCTTGAAGTCTTTCCAACCAACGAGCCAGTTGTCCCTCTAAATCTTTAAAGGACATTAACCATTTCAAAGAAATATGGTCTGTGCGAATTAAAAATTTCCGACCTAAAAGATAATGACGGAAGAACTTAATAGCGTCAATAATCGCCAGCAATTCACGGCGAGTAACACAGTAGTTCCGTTCAGTCTTACTAAACACTCGACTAAAGAAAGCAATAACTTTTTCTTTCCCTTCCTGTTTTTGAGATAATACCGCACCAATTCCAATAGCTGAAGCATCCGTGTCTAACAAGAACTCACCTTCTTCTTTTGGAAAAGATAAGATCAAAGAAGAGGACAACATTTGTTTTAAATTTTCAAAAGCATTTTCACAATCATCTCCCCAAACAAATTTAGTTTGATTTTCCGTAAGTGTAAATAGAGGTTTAGCGATTAAAGAAAAACCTTTTACGAATTTTCGATAATACGAGCAAAATCCGAGAAAACTTCGCAATTGCTTTTTCGTATGAGGCACCGGCCAATCTCTTACGGCAGCGATTTTTTCAGGATCCGTAGTAACGCCTTCTGCCGAAATTACATGCCCAAGATACCTTACACTTCTTTGAAATAAAACACATTTTTTGGGATTAATTTTTAAATTTGCTTCCCGTAATCGTAAAAATACAATTTTAAGATTTTCCAACATTTCATTAAAAGTTTTTCCGAAAATTATTATATCATCTAAGTAAACTAAACATTTCTTTGATAAAATTCCTTTTAAAACTTTTTCCATTAATCTCTCAAATGTAGCAGGGGCGTTACATAAACCGAAAGGCATTACTGTAAATTGCCATAATCCTCTGCCGATAGAGAAAGCCGTTTTCTCTTTATCCTCTGGACGAATTTTTAATTGCCAATAACCACTTTTAAGGTCAAGTGTAGAAAACCAAGCGTTACCTGAGAGCTGGTCTAGAATATCATCTATTCTAGGAAGGGGATACGAATCCTTTACCGTCACATTGTTTAATTTCCTATAATCCACACAGAATCTTAAAGTACCATCCTTCTTTCTCACCATTACGGCAGGAGAAATCCAAGCACTTTGTGATTCCTCTATAATTCCTTGCGTTTTCATATCGTCAAGAATTTTATCAACTTCCTCCCTTATGTGAATAGGAATACGACGAGGTACCTGTTTTATGGGGAGAGAGTCTTTCACATTTATCACATGTTGAACAACATTACAATTTCCAGCTACATTATCGTTAGAAAATACATCCTGATAATCATTAAGGAAAGTGGTAAAAATTTCTTTTTGAACTCCTCCTAAATTGATTGAATTTTTTTCAAATAGTTCCATTAAAATAAATGGGACTTTTTCAGAAGAATTATCAATACGAGAACACTGCAAAATTCTTTCCTCCTTAAATTTTGGCACATTGAAAGCAACATCAAAAATATTTTCCAAATTAATCTTTTTCAGAAAATCTACTCCTAACAAGCATTCATCATTAATTTCCGCTACGAACATTGGAATTTTTACAAAATATTTTCCTATCTCCACTTTCAAAAAAACTTTACATTTCACTAAAACCTTTTCTCCTGTTGGATATCTTAAATTATGTTTTTTTATCTTAATCCTTTCCATATCTTTTCCTATTAAGTTACTATTTAAAATAGAAACGTCAGAGCCCGTATCTATCCTAAAGGAACAATCTTTCCCATTTATTTTTCCAGAATAACAAAAATTACCTTGTTCAATTCTTTTAACATTACAATCTAAAAAACTGTGAACAATCGGGGTATTTTTCCCGCAAGTTGAACTCACCCCAAGAAGTTCAACTAATTCAAGTTTCCCTTTTCTTCAGGGCATTCAGAACGAAAATGTCCTTTCTTCCCGCAAGTCCAACATTCTTTATTTCCCATATTAAAATTACTTTTATGCCACTTATTTCTCCGAGAATACTCATGCCTCTCCTTCTCATCTTTTCTCTTAATTCGCGCGTGGTTCCTCTCATCTCTCTCATTGCTTTTCTGAAAATTACCGGTATTCCACCTCCTCTCTTTCCTCCTTCCAAAATCTTCCTCTTGTATAATTTTTACCGCTTTAGCTCTTTCAATTGCTAAATTTAACGAAGTAATTCCTTCCAACTGAAGAGTACGTTTAACAAAATTGTCCGACAAAGTTGAGATAAATTGAGCACACGCGATTTTATCCCGAACTGCGTACGGGCATTCCGGATAAGCCAAACGGGATAATCTCTCTATCTCAGTACCAAAAGTTGCTAAATCTTCTCCAAATTTTTGTCTTCTATTTGTGAAAAGGGAATAATAATTTTGAGTTAAACTTCCCTCCCCGAAGAGAAGTTCAAGTTTCGATTTCAACTCCGACAAATTTAAATTTTCTATATTTTCGATCGTCTCTAATACCGTACGCGCTTTTCCCCGCAAACTAGCAGCTAACACCATAGATTGTGTTGCATCATCCCACTTGTTCGCTCGCGCAATGAGAGAAAATTGAGAGAGAAACTCCCGCAGCGGTACTCTACCATCAAATGTATCGGGTTTCAATTTTATTCCCAACTCCGCGCGCATGTTAACCTCCCCCGCGTCTCCCGTGTTTCCGCCCTGCGAATTCCCGGCTCTTAAAATTGAGGGACTTAGCTCGTTTCCTTGTCGCAAGAGTTCATCTTCTAATTGCCGCAGCCTCGCCGTGAGCTCCGTCTCCCTCCGTGCCTGCTCCTCGCGCATCTTTCGCATCTCCTCAAGTATTGTCCCAAGCGATGCTGTTTCCGGCGCAGACCTCACATCATCTGCAGATGGTGTCTCCGCCCTCGCTCGGGTTCTCCTTGGTGAATGTACCGTACTCATTGTTTATATCAGTGTTGATTTCGATCCCGGACGAGCCCCCAAAATGTTACGCTCCCTGTTGGTCTCACTCTTACTCTCGCGCTCACTCACGCCCGAAATGAATACGCACTTGTAAGTAAAAGAACTTTAATAACAAGAACACGCAAAGGAGAATATTGTACAATAAGACAACTCGAATTAGTCGCGGATAGCCAGCCGTCGGAGGGAACGTCCTCTCGGTACGACAGCACAGGACTAAATCTGTCATGGCGTCCCGAAAACATCCGATCGCCAGACTCAAGATGGCCGATCTCTCTCAAGATGTCCGCCGTTGTTTAACAACAACGCTTAGCAACGTTCTCCCGGAGACGAATACAGCAGGTTCATGAACAACCGCCTTAGACGACCCGCAGGGACGCAACACTACTCCCCCTCTCCAAAATTGTCGTCCCGACAATTAATGAGGGCTCTTCCAAATTAAATGGGTTGATCGTTGTCCTTTTCTTCCAAGGCGTTGACTCCAGGGTGCCTTAATGACTTCCTGCTCTACCCTGAGCTGCTGCTACAGGTTACCGAGCGCCATTATTTATCGGCCCCAATCACACACCCTCCAGGAATATACAGGATACCGTCATCGAACCCGTTTGACAAGAACATCCAACGTCGATTCCAGGGCACAGAAACGGTTTCCCTGCTCTACCCTGAGCTGCTGCTGCAGGTTACCGAGCACCGTTAAAATCCAGAACCCAATCGACTTTGATACATCTTGAAACTACAGTAGCCGTCCCCCGTAGTACGCCTTATTCTCGGAAATACTCGAAGCTGCTGCATCTCCGCATCTCAAAAGGGAGCGAATCTTCGGACAAGAGGGGGGTATCTACCATGGACCCGACATCCTCAAAAGAGGACTCCTCAAGCCCCTGCCTCGGCATTCGCCCTAAGACCCGACGGGAAAACCATGGCTCAAAAACCGCGGGTGAGGCAGTCTTCTATCAAAATAATGTCCAGACGGAGGAGTTTCGGCCGTATGATCTCTTTGGGCAGAACTTTTCCCGGAACAAAAAGTTTTCGCTGGAAAATAAACGTATTATACGCAGTATATATGAATTAATAAAAGCTTGATAAAATAAAAAAAAGTACCAACATCCCTCCTCTCCGGGCATAAATATCTCTCGAATCGGGCTCTGACCTAAACTAGTTCCCTACATTCCTGTCTATAAAAGGAGCTAACCTATCCGCATGAACTACTTTTTTCCTATGTTTAGATGTTTTCTGAATACAGTACACTACATCATTAAGTTTTTTAACTATGAAGAAAGGTCCTTCCCAACTGCTTTGCAACTTCGGAGCTTTGCCTTTAACTCTTCGGGGATTATAAACCCAGACTTTCTGTCCCTCCTGAAATAGAAGTTTTCTAGTTTGACGGTCGTACCAATTCTTCACTCGAGAAGATCCTATATTCATTCTTTCTCTGACTCTAGAATGTATTTCCTTTAATTTTTCTCGCAAGGTTGTAACAAAATTTCCTATTGGAAGCGACTCCTCTTTTAGACACTTTGGAGGACTTTCTCGTATCAAATCCACAGGTAATCTTAGGTCTCGAGCAAAACATAACTCTGCAGGAGTCATTCCAGTAGTCTCATGTTTCGAAGATCTGTAGGCTAAAAGGAACATGGGAATCCACTGATCCCAATCTCGTTGATCCTGAGAAATATATTTTGCCAAATAATTAATTATAGTCTGATGTTGCCGTTCGACCTGACCATCAGACTGAGGGTGTAAAGCGGTTGTTCGAGTTTTTCTAACACCAAGAAGTTGCATCAATTCCGAAAATAATTCCGATTCAAAATTTCTTCCCTGATCAGTGTGAATTTCTGCAGGTACTCCATATCTGGAGATAAATTGATTGACGAAAATCCCTGCCACTGTTTTTGCTCTAATATTTTTCAAGGGAAAAGCTTCCACCCATTTAGTGAAGCAATCTACGATGACAATCAAATATCGATTCCCAGATGAAGTCGTCGGAAGCGGACCAAGAATATCCATTTGAACTCTTTGGAAAGGATTTCCAACATTATAAATCTGCATTGGAGACTTCCCTTTTCCTATGGGCCCCTTTTTGGAAATACAAATTTCACATGATCTGCACCAATCCTCCACATCTTGTTTACAAGTCGCCCAATAAAAGCGTTTGCGAACTTTCTCCAGAGTTTTATTTACTCCAAAATGCCCTCCCGATGGAGAATCATGCACTTCTTCCAAAATTTCCTTCACTCGTTTACGAGGAACAATTAGTTGAAGAAAACTAGATTTCAAGTTCGGAGCTTCCCATTTTTTGTAAAGAATTTCATCTTGAAGAACTAAAGCATCCCAATACATCCAATATAGTTGAGCAGAAATACTTTGAGCCGCTAACTCAGAACGAGGTGGACGTATTCCTTCTTTCTTCCCTCGAAGAATGATTGCGATATCAGAATCTTCTTCCTGTTCTTTACGCCAGTTTCCCAAATCTTCCCTCGAAAGCATTATTCGAGCAATCATTTTTTCATTCTCAACTGTGTTCTTTTCCTCGACCTTAGTACAATATTTACATCCAAAAGTCTCACACAATCGTCTGGATAATCCATCGGCATTCTTGTGTGATTCTCCTCTTCGATGAACCACTTCAAAGTCATATTCTTGAAGTCTTTCCAACCAACGAGCCAGTTGTCCCTCTAAATCTTTAAAGGACATTAACCATTTCAAAGAAATATGGTCTGTGCGAATTAAAAATTTCCGACCTAAAAGATAATGACGGAAGAACTTAATAGCGTCAATAATCGCCAGCAATTCACGGCGAGTAACACAGTAGTTCCGTTCAGTCTTACTAAACACTCGACTAAAGAAAGCAATAACTTTTTCTTTCCCTTCCTGTTTTTGAGATAATACCGCACCAATTCCAATAGCTGAAGCATCCGTGTCTAACAAGAACTCACCTTCTTCTTTTGGAAAAGATAAGATCAAAGAAGAGGACAACATTTGTTTTAAATTTTCAAAAGCATTTTCACAATCATCTCCCCAAACAAATTTAGTTTGATTTTCCGTAAGTGTAAATAGAGGTTTAGCGATTAAAGAAAAACCTTTTACGAATTTTCGATAATACGAGCAAAATCCGAGAAAACTTCGCAATTGCTTTTTCGTATGAGGCACCGGCCAATCTCTTACGGCAGCGATTTTTTCAGGATCCGTAGTAACGCCTTCTGCCGAAATTACATGCCCAAGATACCTTACACTTCTTTGAAATAAAACACATTTTTTGGGATTAATTTTTAAATTTGCTTCCCGTAATCGTAAAAATACAATTTTAAGATTTTCCAACATTTCATTAAAAGTTTTTCCGAAAATTATTATATCATCTAAGTAAACTAAACATTTCTTTGATAAAATTCCTTTTAAAACTTTTTCCATTAATCTCTCAAATGTAGCAGGGGCGTTACATAAACCGAAAGGCATTACTGTAAATTGCCATAATCCTCTGCCGATAGAGAAAGCCGTTTTCTCTTTATCCTCTGGACGAATTTTTAATTGCCAATAACCACTTTTAAGGTCAAGTGTAGAAAACCAAGCGTTACCTGAGAGCTGGTCTAGAATATCATCTATTCTAGGAAGGGGATACGAATCCTTTACCGTCACATTGTTTAATTTCCTATAATCCACACAGAATCTTAAAGTACCATCCTTCTTTCTCACCATTACGGCAGGAGAAATCCAAGCACTTTGTGATTCCTCTATAATTCCTTGCGTTTTCATATCGTCAAGAATTTTATCAACTTCCTCCCTTATGTGAATAGGAATACGACGAGGTACCTGTTTTATGGGGAGAGAGTCTTTCACATTTATCACATGTTGAACAACATTACAATTTCCAGCTACATTATCGTTAGAAAATACATCCTGATAATCATTAAGGAAAGTGGTAAAAATTTCTTTTTGAACTCCTCCTAAATTGATTGAATTTTTTTCAAATAGTTCCATTAAAATAAATGGGACTTTTTCAGAAGAATTATCAATACGAGAACACTGCAAAATTCTTTCCTCCTTAAATTTTGGCACATTGAAAGCAACATCAAAAATATTTTCCAAATTAATCTTTTTCAGAAAATCTACTCCTAACAAGCATTCATCATTAATTTCCGCTACGAACATTGGAATTTTTACAAAATATTTTCCTATCTCCACTTTCAAAAAAACTTTACATTTCACTAAAACCTTTTCTCCTGTTGGATATCTTAAATTATGTTTTTTTATCTTAATCCTTTCCATATCTTTTCCTATTAAGTTACTATTTAAAATAGAAACGTCAGAGCCCGTATCTATCCTAAAGGAACAATCTTTCCCATTTATTTTTCCAGAATAACAAAAATTACCTTGTTCAATTCTTTTAACATTACAATCTAAAAACTGTGAACAATCGGGGTATTTTTCCCGCAAGTTGAACTCACCCCAAGAAGTTCAACTAATTCAAGTTTCCCTTTTCTTCAGGGCATTCAGAACGAAAATGTCCTTTCTTCCCGCAAGTCCAACATTCTTTATTTCCCATATTAAAATTACTTTTATGCCACTTATTTCTCCGAGAATACTCATGCCTCTCCTTCTCATCTTTTCTCTTAATTCGCGCGTGGTTCCTCTCATCTCTCTCATTGCTTTTCTGAAAATTACCGGTATTCCACCTCCTCTCTTTCCTCCTTCCAAAATCTTCCTCTTGTATAATTTTTACCGCTTTAGCTCTTTCAATTGCTAAATTTAACGAAGTAATTCCTTCCAACTGAAGAGTACGTTTAACAAAATTGTCCGACAAAGTTGAGATAAATTGAGCACACGCGATTTTATCCCGAACTGCGTACGGGCATTCCGGATAAGCCAAACGGGATAATCTCTCTATCTCAGTACCAAAAGTTGCTAAATCTTCTCCAAATTTTTGTCTTCTATTTGTGAAATAATAATTTTGAGTTAAACTTCCCTCCCCGAAGAGAAGTTCAAGTTTCGATTTCAACTCCGACAAATTTAAATTTTCTATATTTTCGATCGTCTCTAATACCGTACGCGCTTTTCCCCGCAAACTAGCAGCTAACACCATAGATTGTGTTGCATCATCCCACTTGTTCGCTCGCGCAATGAGAGAAAATTGAGAGAGAAACTCCCGCAGCGGTACTCTACCATCAAATGTATCGGGTTTCAATTTTATTCCCAACTCCGCGCGCATGTTAACCTCCCCCGCGTCTCCCGTGTTTCCGCCCTGCGAATTCCCGGCTCTTAAAATTGAGGGACTTAGCTCGTTTCCTTGTCGCAAGAGTTCATCTTCTAATTGCCGCAGCCTCGCCGTGAGCTCCGTCTCCCTCCGTGCCTGCTCCTCGCGCATCTTTCGCATCTCCTCAAGTATTGTCCCAAGCGATGCTGTTTCCGGCGCAGACCTCACATCATCTGCAGATGGTGTCTCCGCCCTCGCTCGGGTTCTCCTTGGTGAATGTACCGTACTCATTGTTTATATCAGTGTTGATTTCGATCCCGGACGAGCCCCCAAAATGTTACGCTCCCTGTTGGTTTCACTCTTACTCTCGCGCTCACTCACGCCCGAAATGAATAAGCACTTGTAAGTAAAAGAACTTTAATAACAAGAACACGCAAAGGAGAATATTGTACAATAAGACAACTCGAATTAGACGCGGATAGCCAGCCGTCGGAGGGAACGTCCTCTCGGTACGACAGCACAGGACTAAATCTGTCATGGCGTCCCGAAAACATCCGATCGCCAGACTCAAGATGGCCGATCTCTCTCAAGATGTCCGCCGTTGTTTAACAACAACGCTTAGCAACGTTCTCCCGGAGACGAATACAGCAGGTTCATGAACAACCGCCTTAGACGACCCGCAGGGACGCAACACAAGTTTCCTTCGTTCGGAACGACTTAGTTACGTGCCTGTAAGTGAGATTTGACGGAAACTTTCATAACACATCAAGGAAATTGAGGAACAACGCTTCTCGGCTCACAGAGCTAAGATCGCTATGTACGCAAGTTTCCTTCGTTCGGAACGACTTAGTTACGTGCCTGTAAGCGAGATTTGCCGAAAATTTTCATAACACATCAAGGAAATTGAGGAACAACGCTTCTCGGCACACAGAGCTAAGATCGCTATGTACGCAAGTTTCCTTCGTTCGGAACGACTTAGTTACGTGCCTGTAAGTGAGATTTGCCGAAAATTTTCATAACACATCAAGGAAATTGAGGAACAACGCTTCTCGGCACACAGAGCTAAGATCGCTATGTACGCAAGTTTCCTTCGTTCGGAACGACTTAGTTACGTGCCTGTAAGTGAGATTTACCGAAAGTTTTCATAACACATCAAGGAAATTGAGGAACAACGCTTCTCGGCACACAGAGCTAAGATCGCTATGTACGCAAGTTTCCTTCGTTCGGAACGACTTAGTTACGTGCCTGTAAGTGAGATTTGCCGAAAATTTTCATAACACATCAAGGAAATTGAGGAACAACGCTTCTCGGCTCACAGAGCTAAGATCGCTATGTACGCAAGTTTCCTTCGTTCGGAACGACTTAGTTACGTGCCTGTAAGCGAGATTTGCCGAAAATTTTCATAACACATCAAGGAAATTGAGGAACAACGCTTCTCGGCACACAGAGCTAAGATCGCTATGTACGCAAGTTTCCTTCGTTCGGAACGACTTAGTTACGTGCCTGTAAGCGAGATTTGCCGAAAATTTTCATAACACATCAAGGAAATTGAGGAACAACGCTTCTCGGCACACAGAGCTAAGATCGCTATGTACGCAAGTTTCCTTCGTTCGGAACGACTTAGTTACGTGCCTGTAAGTGAGATTTGCCGAAAATTTTCATAACACATCAAGGAAATTGAGGAACAACGCTTCTCGGCACACAGAGCTAAGATCGCTATGTACGCAAGTTTCCTTCGTTCGGAACGACTTAGTTACGTGCCTGTAAGTGAGATATACCGAAAGTTTTCATAACACATCAAGGAAATTGAGGAACAACGCTTCTCGGCACACAGAGCTAAGATCGCTATGTACGCAAGTTTCCTTCGTTCGGAACGACTTAGTTACGTGCCTGTAAGCGAGATTTGCCGAAAATTTTCATAACACATCAAGGAAATTGAGGAACAACGCTTCTCGGCACACAGAGCTAAGATCGCTATGTACGCAAGTTTCCTTCGTTCGGAACGACTTAGTTACGTGCCTGTAAGCGAGATTTGCCGAAAATTTTCATAACACATCAAGGAAATTGAGGAACAACGCTTCTCGGCACACAGAGCTAAGATCGCTATGTACGCAAGTTTCCTTCGTTCGGAACGACTTAGTTACGTGCCTGTAAGCGAGATTTGCCGAAAATTTTCATAACACATCAAGGAAATTGAGGAACAACGCTTCTCGGCACACAGAGCTAAGATCGCTATGTACGCAAGTTTCCTTCGTTCGGAACGACTTAGTTACGTGCCTGTAAGTGAGATATACCGAAAGTTTTCATAACACATCAAGGAAATTGAGGAACAACGCTTCTCGGCACACAGAGCTAAGATCGCTATGTACGCAAGTTTCCTTCGTTCGGAACGACTTAGTTACGTGCCTGTAAGCGAGATTTGCCGAAAATTTTCATAACACATCAAGGAAATTGAGGAACAACGCTTCTCGGCACACAGAGCTAAGATCGCTATGTACGCAAGTTTCCTTCGTTCGGAACGACTTAGTTACGTGCCTGTAAGCGAGATTTGCCGAAAATTTTCATAACACATCAAGGAAATTGAGGAACAACGCTTCTCGGCACACAGAGCTAAGATCGCTATGTACGCAAGTTTCCTTCGTTCGGAACGACTTAGTTACGTGCCTGTAAGCGAGATTTGCCGAAAATTTTCATAACACATCAAGGAAATTGAGGAACAACGCTTCTCGGCACACAGAGCTAAGATCGCTATGTACGCAAGTTTCCTTCGTTCGGAACGACTTAGTTACGTACCTGTAAGTGAGATATACCGAAAGTTTTCATAACACATCAAGGAAATTGAGGAACAACGCTTCTCGGCACACAGAGCTAAGATCGCTATGTACGCAAGTTTCCTTCGTTCGGAACGACTTAGTTACGTGCCTGTAAGTGAGATTTGCCGAAAATTTTCATAACACATCAAGGAAATTGAGGAACAACGCTTCTCGGCACACAGAGCTAAGATCGCTATGTACGCAAGTTTCCTTCGTTCGGAACGACTTAGTTACGTGCCTGTAAGTGAGATTTACCGAAAATTTTCATAACACATCAAGGAAATTGAGGAACAACGCTTCTCGGCACACAGAGCTAAGATCGCTATGTACGCAAGTTTCCTTCGTTCGGAACGACTTAGTTACGTGCCTGTAAGCGAGATTTGCCGAAAATTTTCATAACACATCAAGGAAATTGAGGAACAACGCTTCTCGGCACACAGAGCTAAGATCGCTATGTACGCAAGTTTCCTTCGTTCGGAACGACTTAGTTACGTACCTGTAAGTGAGATATACCGAAAGTTTTCATAACACATCAAGGAAATTGAGGAACAACGCTTCTCGGCACACAGAGCTAAGATCGCTATGTACGCAAGTTTCCTTCGTTCGGAACGACTTAGTTACGTGCCTGTAAGTGAGATATACCGAAAGTTTTCATAACACATCAAGGAAATTGAGGAACAACGCTTCTCGGCACACAGAGCTAAGATCGCTATGTACGCAAGTTTCCTTCGTTCGGAACGACTTAGTTACGTGCCTGTAAGCGAGATTTGCCGAAAATTTTCATAACACATCAAGGAAATTGAGGAACAACGCTTCTCGGCACACAGAGCTAAGATCGCTATGTACGCAAGTTTCCTTCGTTCGGAACGACTTAGTTACGTACCTGTAAGTGAGATATACCGAAAGTTTTCATAACACATCAAGGAAATTGAGGAACAACGCTTCTCGGCACACAGAGCTAAGATCGAATGTACGCAAGTTTCCTTCGTTCGGAACGACTTAGTTACGTGCCTGTAAGCGAGATTTGCCGAAAATTTTCATAACACATCAAGGAAATTGAGGAACAACGCTTCTCGGCACACAGAGCTAAGATCGCTATGTACGCAAGTTTCCTTCGTTCGGAACGACTTAGTTACGTGCCTGTAAGCGAGATTTGCCGAAAATTTTCATAACACATCAAGGAAATTGAGGAACAACGCTTCTCGGCACACAGAGCTAAGATCGCTATGTACGCAAGTTTCCTTCGTTCGGAACGACTTAGTTACGTGCCTGTAAGCGAGATTTGCCGAAAATTTTCATAACACATCAAGGAAATTGAGGAACAACGCTTCTCGGCACACAGAGCTAAGATCGCTATGTACGCAAGTTTCCTTCGTTCGGAACGACTTAGTTACGTACCTGTAAGTGAGATATACCGAAAGTTTTCATAACACATCAAGGAAATTGAGGAACAACGCTTCTCGGCACACAGAGCTAAGATCGCTATGTACGCAAGTTTCCTTCGTTCGGAACGACTTAGTTACGTGCCTGTAAGTGAGATTTGCCGAAAATTTTCATAACACATCAAGGAAATTGAGGAACAACGCTTCTCGGCACACAGAGCTAAGATCGCTATGTACGCAAGTTTCCTTCGTTCGGAACGACTTAGTTACGTGCCTGTAAGCGAGATTTGCCGAAAATTTTCATAACACATCAAGGAAATTGAGGAACAACGCTTCTCGGCACACAGAGCTAAGATCGCTATGTACGCAAGTTTCCTTCGTTCGGAACGACTTAGTTACGTGCCTGTAAGTGAGATTTGCCGAAAATTTTCATAACACATCAAGGAAATTGAGGAACAACGCTTCTCGGCACACAGAGCTAAGATCGCTATGTACGCAAGTTTCCTTCGTTCGGAACGACTTAGTTACGTGCCTGTAAGCGAGATTTGCCGAAAATTTTCATAACACATCAAGGAAATTGAGGAACAACGCTTCTCGGCACACAGAGCTAAGATCGCTATGTACGCAAGTTTCCTTCGTTCGGAACGACTTAGTTACGTGCCTGTAAGCGAGATTTGCCGAAAATTTTCATAACACATCAAGGAAATTGAGGAACAACGCTTCTCGGCACACAGAGCTAAGATCGCTATGTACGCAAGTTTCCTTCGTTCGGAACGACTTAGTTACGTGCCTGTAAGCGAGATTTGCCGAAAATTTTCATAACACATCAAGGAAATTGAGGAACAACGCTTCTCGGCACACAGAGCTAAGATCGCTATGTACGCAAGTTTCCTTCGTTCGGAACGACTTAGTTACGTGCCTGTAAGCGAGATTTGCCGAAAATTTTCATAACACATCAAGGAAATTGAGGAACAACGCTTCTCGGCACACAGAGCTAAGATCGCTATGTACGCAAGTTTCCTTCGTTCGGAACGACTTAGTTACGTACCTGTAAGTGAGATATACCGAAAGTTTTCATAACACATCAAGGAAATTGAGGAACAACGCTTCTCGGCACACAGAGCTAAGATCGCTATGTACGCAAGTTTCCTTCGTTCGGAACGACTTAGTTACGTGCCTGTAAGTGAGATATACCGAAAGTTTTCATAACACATCAAGGAAATTGAGGAACAACGCTTCTCGGCACACAGAGCTAAGATCGCTATGTACGCAAGTTTCCTTCGTTCGGAACGACTTAGTTACGTGCCTGTAAGCGAGATTTGCCGAAAATTTTCATAACACATCAAGGAAATTGAGGAACAACGCTTCTCGGCACACAGAGCTAAGATCGCTATGTACGCAAGTTTCCTTCGTTCGGAACGACTTAGTTACGTGCCTGTAAGTGAGATTTGCCGAAAATTTTCATAACACATCAAGGAAATTGAGGAACAACGCTTCTCGGCACACAGAGCTAAGATCGCTATGTACGCAAGTTTCCTTCGTTCGGAACGACTTAGTTACGTGCCTGTAAGCGAGATTTGCCGAAAATTTTCATAACACATCAAGGAAATTGAGGAACAACGCTTCTCGGCACACAGAGCTAAGATCGCTATGTACGCAAGTTTCCTTCGTTCGGAACGACTTAGTTACGTGCCTGTAAGTGAGATTTGCCGAAAATTTTCATAACACATCAAGGAAATTGAGGAACAACGCTTCTCGGCACACAGAGCTAAGATCGCTATGTACGCAAGTTTCCTTCGTTCGGAACGACTTAGTTACGTGCCTGTAAGTGAGATTTGCCGAAAATTTTCATAACACATCAAGGAAATTGAGGAACAACGCTTCTCGGCACACAGAGCTAAGATCGAATGTACGCAAGTTTCCTTCGTTCGGAACGACTTAGTTACGTGCCTGTAAGCGAGATTTGCCGAAAATTTTCATAACACATCAAGGAAATTGAGGAACAACGCTTCTCGGCACACAGAGCTAAGATCGCTATGTACGCAAGTTTCCTTCGTTCGGAACGACTTAGTTACGTACCTGTAAGTGAGATATACCGAAAGTTTTCATAACACATCAAGGAAATTGAGGAACAACGCTTCTCGGCACACAGAGCTAAGATCGCTATGTACGCAAGTTTCCTTCGTTCGGAACGACTTAGTTACGTGCCTGTAAGTGAGATTTGCCGAAAATTTTCATAACACATCAAGGAAATTGAGGAACAACGCTTCTCGGCACACAGAGCTAAGATCGCTATGTACGCAAGTTTCCTTCGTTCGGAACGACTTAGTTACGTGCCTGTAAGCGAGATTTGCCGAAAATTTTCATAACACATCAAGGAAATTGAGGAACAACGCTTCTCGGCACACAGAGCTAAGATCGCTATGTACGCAAGTTTCCTTCGTTCGGAACGACTTAGTTACGTGCCTGTAAGTGAGATATACCGAAAGTTTTCATAACACATCAAGGAAATTGAGGAACAACGCTTCTCGGCACACAGAGCTAAGATCGCTATGTACGCAAGTTTCCTTCGTTCGGAACGACTTAGTTACGTGCCTGTAAGCGAGATTTGCCGAAAATTTTCATAACACATCAAGGAAATTGAGGAACAACGCTTCTCGGCACACAGAGCTAAGATCGCTATGTACGCAAGTTTCCTTCGTTCGGAACGACTTAGTTACGTACCTGTAAGTGAGATATACCGAAAGTTTTCATAACACATCAAGGAAATTGAGGAACAACGCTTCTCGGCACACAGAGCTAAGATCGAATGTACGCAAGTTTCCTTCGTTCGGAACGACTTAGTTACGTGCCTGTAAGCGAGATTTGCCGAAAATTTTCATAACACATCAAGGAAATTGAGGAACAACGCTTCTCGGCACACAGAGCTAAGATCGCTATGTACGCAAGTTTCCTTCGTTCGGAACGACTTAGTTACGTGCCTGTAAGTGAGATTTGCCGAAAATTTTCATAACACATCAAGGAAATTGAGGAACAACGCTTCTCGGCACACAGAGCTAAGATCGCTATGTACGCAAGTTTCCTTCGTTCGGAACGACTTAGTTACGTGCCTGTAAGTGAGATTTACCGAAAGTTTTCATAACACATCAAGGAAATTGAGGAACAACGCTTCTCGGCACACAGAGCTAAGATCGCTATGTACGCAAGTTTCCTTCGTTCGGAACGACTTAGTTACGTGCCTGTAAGCGAGATTTGCCGAAAATTTTCATAACACATCAAGGAAATTGAGGAACAACGCTTCTCGGCACACAGAGCTAAGATCGCTATGTACGCAAGTTTCCTTCGTTCGGAACGACTTAGTTACGTGCCTGTAAGTGAGATTTGCCGAAAATTTTCATAACACATCAAGGAAATTGAGGAACAACGCTTCTCGGCACACAGAGCTAAGATCGCTATGTACGCAAGTTTCCTTCGTTCGGAACGACTTAGTTACGTGCCTGTAAGCGAGATTTGCCGAAAATTTTCATAACACATCAAGGAAATTGAGGAACAACGCTTCTCGGCACACAGAGCTAAGATCGCTATGTACGCAAGTTTCCTTCGTTCGGAACGACTTAGTTACGTACCTGTAAGTGAGATATACCGAAAGTTTTCATAACACATCAAGGAAATTGAGGAACAACGCTTCTCGGCACACAGAGCTAAGATCGCTATGTACGCAAGTTTCCTTCGTTCGGAACGACTTAGTTACGTGCCTGTAAGCGAGATTTGCCGAAAATTTTCATAACACATCAAGGAAATTGAGGAACAACGCTTCTCGGCACACAGAGCTAAGATCGCTATGTACGCAAGTTTCCTTCGTTCGGAACGACTTAGTTACGTGCCTGTAAGCGAGATTTGCCGAAAATTTTCATAACACATCAAGGAAATTGAGGAACAACGCTTCTCGGCACACAGAGCTAAGATCGCTATGTACGCAAGTTTCCTTCGTTCGGAACGACTTAGTTACGTGCCTGTAAGCGAGATTTGCCGAAAATTTTCATAACACATCAAGGAAATTGAGGAACAACGCTTCTCGGCACACAGAGCTAAGATCGCTATGTACGCAAGTTTCCTTCGTTCGGAACGACTTAGTTACGTGCCTGTAAGTGAGATTTGCCGAAAGTTTTCATAACACATCAAGGAAATTGAGGAACAACGCTTCTCGGCACACAGAGCTAAGATCGCTATGTACGCAAGTTTCCTTCGTTCGGAACGACTTAGTTACGTGCCTGTAAGCGAGATTTGCCGAAAATTTTCATAACACATCAAGGAAATTGAGGAACAACGCTTCTCGGCACACAGAGCTAAGATCGCTATGTACGCAAGTTTCCTTCGTTCGGAACGACTTAGTTACGTGCCTGTAAGCGAGATTTGCCGAAAATTTTCATAACACATCAAGGAAATTGAGGAACAACGCTTCTCGGCACACAGAGCTAAGATCGCTATGTACGCAAGTTTCCTTCGTTCGGAACGACTTAGTTACGTACCTGTAAGTGAGATATACCGAAAGTTTTCATAACACATCAAGGAAATTGAGGAACAACGCTTCTCGGCACACAGAGCTAAGATCGCTATGTACGCAAGTTTCCTTCGTTCGGAACGACTTAGTTACGTGCCTGTAAGCGAGATTTGCCGAAAATTTTCATAACACATCAAGGAAATTGAGGAACAACGCTTCTCGGCACACAGAGCTAAGATCGCTATGTACGCAAGTTTCCTTCGTTCGGAACGACTTAGTTACGTGCCTGTAAGTGAGATTTGCCGAAAATTTTCATAACACATCAAGGAAATTGAGGAACAACGCTTCTCGGCACACAGAGCTAAGATCGCTATGTACGCAAGTTTCCTTCGTTCGGAACGACTTAGTTACGTGCCTGTAAGCGAGATTTGCCGAAAATTTTCATAACACATCAAGGAAATTGAGGAACAACGCTTCTCGGCACACAGAGCTAAGATCGCTATGTACGCAAGTTTCCTTCGTTCGGAACGACTTAGTTACGTGCCTGTAAGTGAGATTTGCCGAAAATTTTCATAACACATCAAGGAAATTGAGGAACAACGCTTCTCGGCACACAGAGCTAAGATCGCTATGTACGCAAGTTTCCTTCGTTCGGAACGACTTAGTTACGTGCCTGTAAGCGAGATTTGCCGAAAATTTTCATAACACATCAAGGAAATTGAGGAACAACGCTTCTCGGCACACAGAGCTAAGATCGCTATGTACGCAAGTTTCCTTCGTTCGGAACGACTTAGTTACGTGCCTGTAAGTGAGATATACCGAAAGTTTTCATAACACATCAAGGAAATTGAGGAACAACGCTTCTCGGCACACAGAGCTAAGATCGCTATGTACGCAAGTTTCCTTCGTTCGGAACGACTTAGTTACGTGCCTGTAAGTGAGATTTGCCGAAAATTTTCATAACACATCAAGGAAA